>VRMD01001191.1:0-18388 GCA_009872375.1 Sminthurides bifidus
ATAAATAATACAAAAATTGGCTAACCAAAATCCCTACTTGCGTGGTATAACTGCACTTAAATTGCACAATTTGCGAAATCACAGTTTTACGAGACAAACTTTTCTTTCGCACGTGGGGTTTGGTAATAAATGAATTGATAAATCCCATGCACGATATTACTTCACGTATTTAAGGCTAAAAGGCAATGTACATACTTATACCGGGTGTATAAGAGTACCCTTCGCGGCGGTGCAAGACTCATCCGTACAACTTGATGCTATGATTTGTGGAGAACCCTGACTCTCGGTGCACTCTTAGATTAAGCAAGCAAAGCCGAACACATCAGCTGATCGTAGCCACATTGTTTACAGATGAAGTCGACACTATTGTTTTGTTGATGTCCTGCGAAAATTCTTAGCTATAAAACTTTTAAAAATGTCACAGGTCATAGGGTCCTTCTGAAACACAAATTAGTCGTTGCTGACGTACACGTAAATAACTGAAGGGCACCGAAGTAGTATGGCTTTCTATCGCTGAAACTCCTTTAAGCTGCTTGAGCGTAATGTGAAGGGTGACATCGCACCGTTGGTTCTAAAGGGTATCTTAATACTTCCCTACCGCTACACGTTGATGGTTTTGACCTCCTTTGAACGTGTACAAGGATTTTGATACTAATCAGCCACTCTTTTTGCAGGTACATCTAACGCAGTACTTGGTAACCACAGACTGGTCTGATACTGTAGAAGGTGAAAAGTCCTTTCCAGCGGAATTAGCCACGGTACTAGCCACTGTTCGAGATGAACAGCATTACCGTCGAAGCGCTTGACGCTGGCGATGTGGAAACTGAGAACGTAATTCAGCTATCCATCCTGCCACTGACTCCAGGTCAGGAGAGTATCGCTGAGAAAGATGTTTTAGCCACTGACCTCACAGATGAGGCTTGTCTCGTGTACATCAACGAAGATGGTATGCCTACTGCAGCTGCACCTATTCCGGCAGAGCCTCTGCCACAAGTAGAATCCTCACAACAAGCAAGCGCAGAAGTCAAGTTAGAGCTAAGAACTGGTACATTTATGCTTTCCGGCTCGTTTTGGTGATTAGTTACGATTCCAGATGTACGTCTATACTATCCTATTTTGTTCGTTTCAGATCTGAAGAACATAATGCATGCTTTCGGAGACACAGATGAACCTTTGGAGGCTTCCGTTGACTTAATGGAGGCAATTCTTCGGCTGGAACTAGGAGGTTTCCTGTTCCTTTGCGAGCATCATGCATCATCCCTGACGAACTCTAAAATCCTGAGCTTGAAAGAAGCTGTGCTAACGTTAAGGAGAGAAAAATGCAGACTACTGCGATTATTTAAGTACCTGGGTGAGTGAGACACTGGTATTTGAATGCTTTGTTCCTTTTACAATGCAATCAAAACAATGTAACAGATTCACCACTTTAATGTTTTTCAGTCGCAAAAGATCAACAGATGCGCTTCGCTCGACTGAATCAGATGAGCCAAAGTCAAAGTAGCATGTTAGATTTCGTAGCTGAAATTCGAGCCGTGGTTGAACTGATTGATACGAGTGGTGAAATTTTGCAACTATTATCAGAGGAAACAAGTCAAGATTGCACTAGAACAGAAAAGGCTGCACGAGCTGATCGCCAACATACGCAGAGTACGTATCCTGAATACGTAGCCCATGCCAAGGCCCGGTCAGTTTCGTTTGCTCGAAAATTGACTGGATTCCCAGAGTGGTTGCAGCAGCATTTTACTTCCGAGTTTGGACTGAGTCATAGTTTTTTGGAAGTACTCACATTCTTAGCCTATGATCTCGTTGCACACATGGTGGACTTGGCCTTCCTCATCCGACGCGAACACCAGTGCAGCTTCAATCCTATATCGAGGGTTCAAGACTCTAGGGGAGCAAATCCTGAAACATGCGTACCTTTTTCAACTTCGCCAATTGTAAGTTTAGAATGCAATCATTTTCGCCATAAGGATTCATTTTCTGCTGAATTTCATGATTGTGATTTGGTTTCAGAAAAAGCGGAAAGATGATGATTTGGATAATGTGTCAGAAATACTGGTTCAAGCAAGTGAAATGGAAGCAAAACGTATCAAGAAGGTAAAATTCTGAATTTATAATGGCGTCGGGAAAGTTCCCAGAACTATCTAACGTGCTTTAAAAACCTTACAGGTTGCAAGCAGCTCAGGATCAACTTCAATACTTAAAGAAGCAAGTTGCTTGACTCCAGAAGAAATATTTGAAGCGTACCATCGTTTCCAATCAGGAAATAATATAGGCCCCATCACTATCTTACAAAAGGAGAGCAGAGCGGTGTAAGCAGCTAGATATTTGCACGTGGCAGCTTTGATAATTTACCACTACGTTATACAGAACCTGCTCAGTGTCAAGTTTAAGTCTTCTCAGCGAAATAGGTAGCATATGGGAGGGAAGTTGCTGAAACTTCTGATTTATTAATTATTGTTGACTGAAATCTTTTTACTTACTGATACATGCCGATTTGTTATATTTCCTAATTAGCGTCATTACCTACGTCGCGTATTATGACATATCACTGTCCGTTTTAAAACGAGTTGTCTAGCAACGAAACGTCTAGCATTGAAATGAAACAGGATTCTAAACCTGTAGACGTCTATTACAGTTCTGCTCTTTATCTAATGACAATAGTATGTTACTATGCTTGTAACTAGTTCACGGCTCACATCAATTTTACATACCATTCCTAACCCTCTACCACTTCAATGAAAACCGTCGTTGCCGTGGCAATAATTAAGTCTAGAAACGGTTTCAACGAATCGGATACACCAGTTTTTCCTATCAATACTTAGTGATGACATTGTCCAGTCGATAGGGTTGAAAACGTCATCCTTGCTGTAGTTGGTAGCCTCACTAGCTCCAACAGAATATCCGATATTGCATTTACTAATAAAGTCGTCCGGTTTATAGAACCCATTATTCCTAACCGCGTCATCAGTTGGAAGATCAGCTCAGCCAGACACTTTTATTTGCATTGGAAAGCAAGTGCAACAGCACTGAGAAGTAATTCAGCCTGAAAGTTCCTGTATATCTTCACTTTTACTCAGGGCGTGGGTGGCTTTTAGCTCTCAGAGATTGATGGCTCCATGCCAGAGGCTTACGGTTACAGGGAAACAGGTCTGGGTTTCCTGTAACTAATTACTGTCCCAGTTCATTAACTGAGATAAACATTATGCAATTAGTAAGCCTTAGAGTAATTTCTCACGTGCTTTGCAGCCCGACTTACATGAAGGCGGTGATAAATAACCTGCAAAGAGCTGCTGTTTTGCTAAAAACATCAGGCATGCTTTCAGCAGCATAATCTCTCGTCGCCCACAAGATTCAGAAATTACAAGCCCCTCATTTTCTTCAACAGAAGCCTTCGACAATATCCGAGGGAGAATTTTGTCAGCCTTGCATTTGAATGCAATAAATTCTATCAAATTAAGACTTTTGCATCATAAGACAAGCTAATAACGATTGCTCATTCTTTTAGGCGGAACACTTTTGATTTTTCTTTGGTTACACAAGCTGAAATTACTTGTTGAATTAGGAGAACCAGGTGAGTCGTGCAAGGCATCTATGCCGTTCCGAGTGGCCAAGTGAGGGTGAAAACAGCAATGGCACCCTACCTTCTCTTTTTACAGGGAAGAGCGTCAGCGTGCTTTTGAACCATCCACTCCTGCTGTGCTTTCACCAAGGGCTGAGAGAAAGGAGCAAGGAAGGAAGCAAGAGTTAGAAAGTAGCTAGCTGCTCTAGCGTTTTTGAATAAATGAACCAGTCATTCTGCCCCGTCCCGCATTCTACATTCCGTTCTCGCAGGAAAGGGTGGCTTTTATCCATTAGCAAAAGACAGATCAGCAGGGGGAAACTGAGAGAGTTGCATTTTCCACTCGCTTTACCAACAAGACCCTGGGAAATTCTGTGTTCGTTTCTCTATTTGCCAAAAAAGGTTGTTATTTACCACCGCGTCAACTTCATTCTCAAGCACCCTTAAAAAGTTATTTCAGGAGCATTAAAAGGGATTTAGTAGATTAATATCAAACCATTGAAAAGTTACTACTTGAGCTTCTTGCTACGCCCAGACGTCTGCATTACAGTTAATTACGGCCAAGTAAACTTGGAAGTAACGGAAGGAAGTCAGTTGTACAAGTAACGGAAAGTCCTCTAACTTGCAATCGGAAGAAGCGGGAGCTTGTACGTTCCCAAGCTCATTGTAAACAATCGCGTACCCACGGACTAGTTGTCTCGCAAGATTCACATCTTTCGAAAAAGCTAGAACTTGACATACTGTTCACAACCCACGGCCAACTATCTCACGAAAGTCATCAGCAATTACAGGTAAGGGATTTTTCATGCAGTACTTTTATTCAATGTTCCTGTCTCTTTTGTACGTTTTTGCTGTAGTCACATCCCCTTTTCAGCTGCTTAAAACCTTTTTCAAACATCCAAATGACCCTTTCGGTTCCCACTAAAACTAGCACTTAACCATTACCATAGTTGTGGGAAAAATGTGCTCAGTCGCGATTTTCATTACGGCTGAACGCATTTTCAGGTGGATTAGTTGTAGATTTTCCTCGAATTTCTCTTTTAAAGTCCTCAGTTTTGCATTTGAATCACCCAATTCAGTTTGCAGAAAGAGAGAAATTATTGACATAAATTGGTTAAACTGACAATAAAAAGGTATTTACTCTCGAAATGTTCCCTCTCCCCTCCAGCAGACAGTTTCGTTTCTCAAGTTGTGTAGCTTTGCAATTATTTTTGCGGTTTATTGTCTATAGAATTCCCTCTCGCTCCCCGCTGCGTAATGCCCTAGTCCATGCTTATGTTTGAGATGACAACTGCCGGCACAGTGTGAAGCGGAGTACTTTCACTTACTGCCACCACAAAGGATGCTTATTCACATGGCCTTACTGAAACATTCGACAATGCTTACTCTATGTGTGCAAATGTAATCACCTTTCACCGCCCACGCTTTCGCCTCACTCCCTATCGCAACCCCTTTCCCTACCATTTACTCTTGTAATTCCTCCTTAAGACCATTGAATTACTGTCAAACTTTGTCCAAGTGGAAAGTGAAGGACAATTACCTTCGTTAGCATTGCTCTGCTTTCCCGTCCACTACGATTCCTCCTCTGTCACAAAGACAAGTTTACTCTTCTTTGCACAGGAGAAATTGTACACATAAGATTCCGCAGAAATGGCAACCATGAGCCATGTAAACAAAAGAAATGTGGGGTTTAGAAAAGAACGGATTCAATGGGACAAAGTTCCTTCATTTACATGAGCATCACGTTACATACAGCAGCTTTTACTTCTTCCTGGTCTGTTTCTAACGCAACAATTTTCACCACCATCTGAGCCTGTCCTCACGCTCCCATTCACTCCATCCCCCTAATAAGTAAATAATTTTAGCGTTCTAAATAATATGTCTTCAGAAGACCTACTTGCACCCATTCCTGCTGAATTTAGCCGATAAAAATTATGCCAACAGAAAAAGTAATATCAAACTTATTTCTGGCCTGTAGTAGACAGTGAACATAAGTGTCCCAAACTCTTCCGATGCATGTTCTTGCCATTTTCATTTTCCATAATTCACAACAAATTAATTCCACATCTCTCCTCAACCAAGGCCCTCAAACCCGCTGTTGGAAGGACAAGTCACAGACATTAGGCTCCTCTCAAATTAGAAGCAAAGCCTGTAAGCCAGCTTTCTGTTAATCTCGTGCCAGGGAGATTTCACAATTTGAGTGCCTTACTGTAACGACGGTTCGAATCCTGATGCAAGGATACATCCTAGAACGGAAAATTTGACAGCACTAATGCACAAACTTAATCCGCGAGTTACGCGCGTTGACCGCGGTAGTAGATTCGGATCTTCAGTATAACATGAAACTTGGGAGCAGCTGTACATGATTTTGATTTGCTTGAATTTTAATTCATTTGCTGTACAGGAATGCTTTTTTGACGTCGGAAGGCCTGAAGCGCATAGGGCTGTACCTAAGCTACAAATAGGTCATTATGGGATGTTCATATATTTTCGGCACGTTGATACAGCAGTAAACCTGTGCCCTAATTTAGGGCTCATCATGTAACTAACATTCGATACCTGGAAAGACAATCTCAAGTACTGCATCCTATCCCTATCCTTACAGATAGGAAAAAGCTCCATGGGAGTAAGTTCAGGCGCCCCCATTCAGTTAAGTTACCCGCATCCCCGAAGTAGTGTTTGAGGCACTCTTACTTAAGTTTGAACGTACAAGCCTTAAATTGGATCGTGTCGAGACTAAAAGAGAGGAGAAATATGAACGTCGTATGATCAGGCAAGGGTGTGTAAGTACCATGTAAGAACAGGGTTGATGAATGGAGTCAGAAGGCAGTGCGAAAGAGTTGTAGGCGTTGGTAATCTTGTAGGGTAACCTGGCTGCGTTTTGAAAATCCTCCATCTCATGACCACTTTCCCTAGAAATGGACTTAAAAAGCACGTATTTTCTCGGAAGAGCCGACTTCCGTCTTCATTCTTGCAGCGGCAGTGGGAAAGGAAGCTGTGGAGAGTTCAGCTATGATTGAAAGGAGAAGCAAGAGCGGTTTTTGTGGTACCAAGAACGTGATTTGGGAATCATTTAAGCTGCTCATAGGTAAAACGTGTGTGCGAAACCTTTATGGATTCTGATTCATTAAAGAACCGGATCAAGTACAGAGAAAATAAGCTCAAGGAAATTAGATAAAAGAGGAGGGACGACGACGACGACGGGATTTCAACTCCCCCGTCGAACCCACTTGTTATGTGACATTCAAATACTCTGGTTTTCCCACGCCACATAGTGCGGTTTATTACCATTTTGATAGGCTGACATGTGACAGGCTGCAATCAAAAGCTGGTCCGGTGAAAGCAAAAGTTGAACACTTAATTACTCCCTCCTTCGTCAAAGCAAACTGGTAGGTCTGAGACAGAGATTGGGCATGATTTCACATTTTGTCAATGGCGAAGTTGGACAAGCACACGGTAATAAATTTCTAGCAGACTCCAAGCGCATGTATTCCAAAAATAGTACAGTCCCAACGGAATCTTACACATGATCAAATGAAGCTTAAGTGCACTACAAGACAAACTCGCTCAAAGACGAGTTATTTGAGAAAACTAAAACTTAAAGAGGAATTCCACCTGTTTTTATGCGTTATGAAGCCGCTCCACGGAGACTTGAATTTTATCATGGATTACACGTTGGCAACCACTCATTGAACCAAATCTTCTGGAGTTTCACCCTCAAGAAACTCAAGAAACCCCGGGGACTTTCCTTCCATCAATATTCCTTTTACATCTCTAAAAATTACGTGGTTCAAGGAAATCTCATTTACATGCCCACATCCGCACTTCCAGAAATGCACTACGAATCTTATATTTCGCAATTGTTGGAATCCTGCCTAAAGCAAGTAGAGGTATTGCCACACCAACGCCGTATTTCCTGTACCCTTACCATGATACTGGCCTGGGTTCACGTGCCCCCATTCTTGGTAAACAATACGTGATTAAAAGGCACATGTAACAAAGAAGGAAACTGCCGTAAGACGGAAATTTTCAATTGAGCAATTCCAGTTTTAAACCGCCTGTTAAAATCATTCTTTTAGAGGATACGACTACAAAGCCGCTTTAAGTCCATCACAGGAGGAAGCTTTGGTCAATCCTCTCTCTGCCTGGTATCCTGTCGTGGCAGTAATTTAGTTTATTATAACAGACAGGGGTAATTAACAGAGAGTAGAAAGGATAAAGAGCTGGGCTGGCTACTGGAGCTCCATGGCACCGCTACAAGTCCGATGTTTTAGCGTTGGACAACCGCAGTTTAGGAATTCTGACGTCCGGTGGAACGTCAGAGAAAGTGTTAACTCACAGCAGGATTTCTCTCCATCACTTGCCATTTTCACTCTTTCAATTTCCAGCTGCCCATCATCCACTTGAGTTCACCCTATCCTTGAGGTTTCTCTTTAGTCTTTCCCCTTTGCCGCCTGACCAGGTGAGCCGCAAACGAGGATCAACAGTTGCCTCAACTTACTTGCACCCTAAGACTTTTCCCTTTCCAGCCTCGCCTTCATCTCCAGTTACATCCGTCTCATTAAACGTTGACTGCCATGTCCTGTAATGTACCCACTCAACACACTTTGCCTCCATGCATGCATAATACTGCCCATAAATGTGGCATGAGGAGAAAAACAGCGTTGGGTTCTCTCGTGACTCGCATGTCGCAACTGGTTGGGAAATTAAGTTTAGCAAATGGTGTAATAAAATCATTGCATTGCTCCAGATATCCATTCCATCACTTACGTTCGGAGAACAGAATGACGTCACATAGTTGGATAATTTGCACGGCCTTTTGGGCAGCGATCATGAGTTTTAACGATCAGCTCTATGCGGAAGCACGGATTTCTCCTTACATTGAAACTAACGAAATCATTGTGGACGAACGGGTAAGTACATGAGTTTTCTCAACAAACAAGTCCAGCCATTTCTTACCAGTCCACTCCCCTTCAGCACTTTGGCGCCGACCACTACAATTCAGAAAAGTAAACTGTCCCAAATGGATGAGCTGATGGCTCTAACGTTGAGCATGTCACTAATTCACGTTCTGGCCGTTCAGAACCTACATACGATTAAACATTTAGTTTTTTCACTCACGTCATGCTAATACTTAATACCACACGGAGTGATCTAGTACTTGGTATTTGAATCAATTCTACCCTATACACCCCTTCATATTTCATGGGAAGGAAAACAGACGGGTTGGGTGAAAGGAGAGCTGAAAGAAACCAGAACGCTGAAGGATTCATTGGATTTAACTGGGAAATTTGCCCTGAACTGAATAAAGGTAAATCGAGATTGGGGAAAGAATAGATAAATTGAAACTTTCCCTTTGACGTGATAAATCCAACTCTGGGGATTCAACTCCGCGACTCCGAATATTCCTCAATGCTTTTACTGCACTACAAGTCCAGACAGAAAAAGGAGGGGAATGAAAAATTCTATTCCAAATCTCCTTCCCCTTATTTTCCTTTTAGTTTCCTTTTCTTGCATTTGCACGAATCTGGGCTCCAAGAGTGTTTCGCCCCTCTTCTCACAAGCCGTTCATCACTACTATTCATTATAAATATTCGCGTTGAACTTTATCCAGTAAAATTTCTTTTCAGCCAGAAACGAGTTGCAAATCGAAATCTTACGCCCGCCACTGTTCATTTTGAGCACGTGAGCCTAGTTTCTTTACAAGTCGGGAATTCAAATTCCTTCCGCGATTTCGCTAAACTTTATCCATACCCTGACGATTGTTCATTTCGTAGGAAACGGTTTTAAGAGCGCCCTTTTGTTAAAACTTATTAGAGTACATGACCTCAGTTATTGAATAGAGGTCACAGGGCAGGATTTGGGCATCGACGGATCGGCAGAACTTTCGGCCAATGCTTGTAACAGCTCTCCTCCTCCCGTTCTTTAAAACAGACATGGTGACCACAACCGTCCATAGTTGTCGCTAATCCCACAATTGCATGTGACACAGAATTTCCTTTCCCTAATCCATCTGATCGACCTTTGAACATATATTTCGGCAACTAGTTCCACGTACAAAAGGTGTATGTAAACGCATTCGCAGTGCCCTGAATTGATTGCAAATCATCGCTAATTGTTTTCATTAAGTTCGGGGTTAGCTTCAGGACTTGCGTCCACCCACACAAGGGTGGGAGAAAAATTTGCTGCCAACGGTAATTTAAGAGATGGGCATCATGACCGCTCAATTGCTGTGCAGTTGAGCAAAAGTTTGCTCAAGTTACACGTTTTAGCGCTTCGCTGACTCCCAGTAGGATTCTGTCGGATCGCGTTCACTGAAAAATAGCAACATGAGATACAATCAAGGGGTTTGCAGGCGCCGCATGATAAAGTGGCAAAGGAGAAAGCACATCGGTGTAATAAAAGGCAGACAGGACAGGACGACTTGGAGAAAATCCCGTAAATTCCATATTGTTACCCCAGAGCCAGAGCTGAAGTTGAAGTTACTGACAGCTTTTTACCGTGAAGACAAACTTTTGGAGATACTCACATGCATGTGGAAAGTTGCAGGCGTTGCCACTACCCTCATGTCGTCCGAACTCCATATGTGGATACCTTCAAGCCAACGCAAAGGGAATCAATCAGGAGAGGATATGTGCTTGCGATAATGGCGCATCCTGCCCCATGACATGGGATCCTTTTGACGGATACTCGGTAACCCAAGGATCCGATCAGTACAAGGTAAGGCTGATAAAGTTTTCGCGTGAACCAGTCGTTAAATTCTCCCTCTTGTGCTGTAAATAGTTTGAACCAAAACAAAACGTCATTTCATCATACGTCACACGACTCTGATATGAAACTTTGCTACAGTACGGTAGCAGATTTTGCTTCAGTCAGTGCCGCTTCATGGAGCCCATACGAATCAAATCCAGTATGATACATTACGTCAGGATTATTGTTGTGGGGCAAGGAGGAATTCCCACCTGTGGCTTCATCCTTTGCTGGAAAACTTGTGCTTGCTTTCACGAAAGTTTTAACAGTTTGGCCATTTTTTGTATGACGAAGTTGCAAAGGAAGTGTAGTAGGAGGTATTGTTGGCGTCGCCTATGAATCTATAAATATCAGGAGAAAATCACAAAAACTAGTCATGCGATCAAGGTAATGATGAAGTGCTAGCAAACTGCTACTACAAAGTGCAACTAATTGGTTGAGCTAAATCGGTAGGATGAGCAATGTATTGAACCTCCTTCACAAGTTCTACACCACCTGTTGAAAAGTTATTTGAACTCGGGTCAGCATTTCTGCTTGCACGCAAGTGCCGTGCATGCACAATAAACGAAGGAGGGAATGATTAAGCATTCATGCATGACGATATAAGATACAGCAAGTAATTAGGGGGCCAGCTTACTTGACATTTTATTTACCTCAAGGCTGTATGAACCTTCCTTGTGAACAAAAGGAAGTTTGTCAGAAGAGCAACGAAAGTGTTCTACTAAAGTAGTAATTCATAAACGATTATGACGCAATATTAGCTGGCGACGCAATCTCAAAGTTCATAGAGCCGTTTCTGATACCTTAGCTTGGATTCCGGAATTCCTAGCAGGTAAAACCGGACATTGTTGCAGAGTAGAACGCTAGAAGCGATGAGTTTATACGCATTTTGTAAGGTGTGAAAAGTTAATACACGTTTTACAAGGTGCGTGGCTAATCCAGGGATTCACAAGTACACGTGGCCAGAGGGACTGAATGCATTACTAGGCTTATATTTAGCGTAAATCATACATTTTCACCTTACTACTTACGATGTTGGTGAAAGTTCTGGAAGCGGGGCTGGCCGCACGTTTCTCAATGAACGCTTGAAGCGTGAAAATTTGGCTGGTTAAAAAAAAACTTGAAAGTTGAGAAAGTTTTGCTTGGAAAGAAAAGTTTTCCAACTTGAAGATGATACAAGTTGTGAGAAAAATGGAATATTCATAGCTACAATGTTTAACTATGCAAAATCTGACAGTTACCTCTGCCTGCCTCGGCAAAGATATTGCGACAACTCATGATTAATGATTGAGAAGCTACTATACACCTGTTCAGAAAAGGTGCCCAATTTTTTTCCCGAAGCATTGGTGTAAAAGTAAGAGTCAGTGCCCGCAAAAATACCGCTGCTTTACTGAATAGTTATATAAAAACTTGTTCAAAGATTTTCAGTTTGCCCTAACTATTGGCTCCTGGAAATTGAGCTCTTTATCGTCAGCAAATCACGAGTTAGTAATTTATGCGTAGGTCGACGTAACGACAACCGAGAATGTAAAGAGAAAACTTATGGTGCCTTCGGCATAGATCACTTAAGATGACACTTGCGAACCGAAGGTCTTGCATCAAAAGTGGCATTATATACAGGAAAAGTTTTACTTCCTTGACATATTCAGAAGCAAATTTTAATGAAATTACCTCGATCCGACAGATGTGTGACCCAGCTCCAGCGCTGAAGATGTGTGACCCCCGGCAAACAGCATACACGAGCCGGATAACGTTTTCAAAGCTGACGGAAGAAGTTCTAACGAAAGCAGACTACATCAAGTGCATTTGCCCCGAGTCTCACAACTACGTATCGGCGAACCAGCACTTTGAGGAACTGGATGCGGATACGGAAGTGATGGAATTTACCTACGTCTGTGAGCCTGTAAGTCACGATTTAGAATTCAAATTCATTTGTTACTTCTCATCCTCCAGTCCAAACTCAGGTACAAACACGTTTAAGGCTCCTCTACGCTGTAGACCTTGTTCTACAGGTGTTTTCTCAATCGCTTCAGATAGAGCAAACTTAAAGCCTGACTCTCCATAATGCACAACTTAAGCACGGCCGGAACTTGTTAAGGTGGCAGAACAAGGTGCTCATCCTCTTCTCTTTCCATTTGCCCTAGCAAGCGTACACAAATAACTGCATTGCTTGCATGAAATCGTTGTCAAACTAGAAGACGGCACTTTAATGCGAAACGTACCTAATCGCTAGTGGCATCCTCACACGCTCTTGAGTTCTGAGCGTCATACAATGTCCTTGAGTACATTCTGTCACGAGTTTGTGAATGTGCTGAAAAATAGCACGAATTTGTTTCACCCACGCTTTAAGTACTCAGCCCCACCACTACTTTCTACCCTGCTGAAAGATTCATACTTATCGCACGTAGTTAATCTCAAAATCTTGTGGTGATACAATTACCTCAGTACTTTAGTAGAACAATGGAGAAATTTTCCGACAAGTATCAGAATCGTGATGAATACCAGCTGAGATTCGGAGGTGTAGCTCAAAGAACGTATTTAGCGCATACAGCTTGTGTCAGCCATTTCCCCGAGAATAAGAATGTTGAAAAGAGCCACTACTGCCAATCATAAAACGTTTTTTGATCTAATAGCCACTTTGAAATTGATGCAGTCGTTTCAAAGAGACGGATTTCACTTCCCTTTGTGCATATCTTATTGGCAAAATCTTAAGCGGCAACTAATGAATGAATGACTAAGTAAGGGAAAGCTGAGACATGGATCTGGTGCGGCGGGTTTTAGAGCAGCTGAGCATATAACTCCAACGCTTGTGGTTGTTAAAAGTTTGGCCGCACAACAGCGGGCAGTGAAAGATAAAGTAGGCTCCAGCACAAGTGCAATCTTTCATGAGTGAAAGTCAGGACATTGATTTCCTTTCGATCATTCTCAACTGAGCATGCTGGTATCCTCTGACTCCGATTACGAGTGGGAAGCTCTGCTACGGGTATGCAATTATATTTCTTGCGTCTTGAGTGTACAGCCTGGAATCCCAATGATTAAAAGCCAAAGTTGTAAGAGCACAAATCTCAACAAAGAAAGTGGGTGAGAGAGAGGGAGAGAGCGTCGGGGAGGAAAAGTCGCGTGATAGAATCTCCTTCCGAAAGGAAATTCATGCGTGGGTGGGATTTTCCAAACGTTGCTTCCCTCTGGTAAAAGACGGGCGACAAAATCACGGGAGTATGAGCAAACAGAACAGCCAGATATGCCATCGATGAGCGGAATTTAAACCCAGTGTCCAAGAAATGAGAATCTCAGCCTTTTATCTCAAACAAAGAGTTTTCCTCTGAAGCAGCAGACATACTTTTTATTTACAAAACGCCCAGCTTTAATAAGTCCAGTAGGATTTCTCACAACTCACTTCCTCTCAACCAGGAACAAAGAGAGATCGGTCAAAGGATCAAGTTTACGGTTTCCCGTCACCAGTGCCAGCTTGTGAAAGCTCTGTTGCGCATTTTAAAACTTGCCAGCACCGATTTATGAACTCACCGTACACCGCACCGATACAGAATAAAATCACACGAGATGAGACAAGACAAACATTCTTGCCCTCTTGCTTACCCACATGGCATTTTCAATTTTCCACCCTACGACGTAAATTTTAGAACCGCAGGATAAAAGCATGAGAGCAAGGTGAGGTCATCTTACAGGAGGCAATAAGCTCGAAAATTTTCGAGTAGAATACAAATGCAACGGAAATGCGCCACTGCACAATATTTGGTGCGGACGGTTATCATGTGGAATAAATCGTAAAATAATGGCTGTTCACACTATTTGAAAAAAATGCTTATTTTCTGATTTCAGCTCCCATTGTGTCGAGGTAGCGATCCATGCAAAACTGTGAGTGAAAAAGCGTCGACGTTTTTGGTTAATCGAAAATGCGTCTGTCCAAGCGGCGAAACATGTACCCACGATTTCAGAAGAGCGTGTGAAATCAATTGCAATGGGCGATGGTCATTTCAGTTTTATCCACTGTAGATCCTCTCACTGAAAGTCCGAATTGGACCACATCCATGCACAGTAGCATGCAGACAGAATTAGGAAATGTCAGCTATGGAACTCGAAAGTCAAAAGCTTTTGTAGTTTGTACAACCTCTCCCATAAAAAAAAAGGTTCCATCACCTTTGTAGTTCTCTCTATTTGCTCTACCTCTGGACTACCCGAATGTCTACGATTGAATCATAGGAATAGCTTTCTCCTTCAATATCAGTTAGTATTTCACGCATTGGAGCAATACAGAAGGGGGAAACACTCTTTTGAAGCAAAATACAGGCCCCCACACTCCCTCCCCAAGGAGCATTATAGAGTCAAGTATTACTATCATCTGTGACTAGAGACAATGCTTGCTGCCTCCCACATTATCGGGTTACAAAACTCCGAGCATTGTTTCTTTATGCAGGATTATGACGTGTATTTAATTCATTACATTGTCCAAGACAATTGTGTGCGTACGCCAAGTGTTGTCTAAGCTACTTAATTGGTCGGCTTTGTTCGAGTCTCTGTGTGTGAATGGTAGAGCAGGTGTCACTCCAATTAGAACTAATGAATTTTGAATTGTTCCATTCATTCTGCACTACCAAAGTGTAGGAAAAGCGTGCCCGAAAGAGATGGAGTTTCCAATTCACATGTTAGTAATCTTGACTCCTGAGCGCATCTCCATCCGCATAATTTACCTGCTGGTGCTATTTAACTTTCGTGACTAGAAATGTCGTAACAGGTGTGTATATTGTGCGTGTTTACAAAAGCTGAAAATAGTGTCTAAATAAACCGCTGGATGTATTACGAAACACGCCGTGTTTTCTTTTGTCGTTCCTCTTGTTCCATGGAATTAGTTAGAATTAGTGTCTAGTTAATCTAGTTTCTTAAGTTTCTGTCATGCAAGTATTAGGTTACCACTAATTCTCATTGTACAAGCTGACATCATTCTACAGAATTACAGATATTACAATTCCTTTAGATTTGTCTGCCGTTTTATCAAATACGAGTATGTGTAACCAATAAATCATTGTTATCAACAATAAACGCTGTATTCAGCTCTTTCTTTAACGAATTACTTTCACTGCTTTCTCTTTCACTTTTCCCTTCACACTCCCATCAGCAACGTCCGAAGCATGTGCTTTCATCACGGGAAAGTACCTACCTGCAATGCAGGAACCCGAGATTTTAGCCGCACTATTGCAACTGATATGCCAGTTTTGGTAGGAATCGGACCCGCTAAGGTACAAACTTAAAATTTTCAATTGAAAGTACTCTGGACGTAATCAAACTCCAATCCGCAACCGTCTCATCCACTGAGCTTGGAATCATTTGATTCAAACAATCTAATGTGTGACATAAACTTCGGTCCTTGTACAGCTTATAGTTTCATCCCTCATCATAGTTTCCCAAGCGGTTTACAACTGTTGATGATCATCAAATCCTTCTTCATTGCTACTTTTTACTGAGAGGAAGCACCTGCAAAGCAAAGCACAGCAATGACCTTCCCCTTTTAATATAACTGCTGAATGTCAATGGTAGAAAAGAATTTAATATTTGCTAATGTTGCTGATGCTGCTGATTCTGGTTGTATGAGTGTCCTTTCTTTCCACATAAAAATTTTTATGTGCCGAGATACGAGTTTTCCAAGGCTGAAATTCCATGGCGGAGAGAAGGAGCATCAATTAAAAATAAACCTCCTGGTACAACATAATTGACAGATATTTTGATCCTACCCTTTAAACAGTTAATTTCCTTGCCAGAGCTGCAGGCACGTGGACAAGAACTGCCACGGAGATCTCCTTTCGACCCCCCCCACCCATCATCATCAAACAGTAATGTCGTGCATGTAATATGCACAGGTGGAGGCGAAAAGACAAATTAGTTCACGGATATGGAGGCCTGTTTGGTACAACATATTACTTTCATCCGCAATCTGACAAAAATGTTTGATGCTACAACAACAAAGGACCACGGCATCTATTAATTATCAAGTGCGGATGCTCACAAACTCTAATAAGGCTTTTGATCCAATTTAGAAATTGTTGCACTTTTAACTTGAAAAACTTTTATGGTGACGATTGATCTTTGTTTTTCAAATACATCTAGATTATTTGAGGGGTCGGCAAAACTGTCACGTTCATATCCATTCATCATCCATCATCAATGCGACTTCCACGGAAACTCGGGCAAAATCGGGGGGATGTGAGTTTAGCTTGCTGTGTAGCATTTTACTACGTCTTGCATGGTTGCCATTGGTAACGATACGAAACTTTCATCTGAATCTCCCACACGTGAATCCATGAATTGTATAAAGATAAAATGCACATAACCTTGCTCGAGTCGGGGATTTATCCACAAAGGGATGAAGTCCATGTTCCTGTTTGTATGTCACGGTTGATTCAATAAATGTATAGCATTTATGCAACCAATTAGTGCGCAGTGGTCTCAATAATAAAAGAAGATTTCAATTTTGTCTTGCCCTTATGAAAGTAGCTCGTATTTTGACGTTTACCCTTATTTGCTTGGATGCAGGCACATTTTGTTGGAAACATGCTTTACCTGAAGATGAAAGTACCTGGGGACCAGAGTAATGAAATTAAATAGCAATTGGCTGATGGCAGCTTGAATGCAGCGTCTGATAAACAAATGCTAAGGAGTTTTTCCTACAACCACGTCCGTCTTCGTGGTCGAAACCGAAACTTAATTATGTACTAATTAAATATCTTAGTTCCGAATGAGAGCATCAACGCAATCTAATTTTTATTTGCATGTCCACGCCGATAACCTTACATGCACTTATCCGTGAAAGTTTTTGCAACTAATGTTACAAGATAGGACGAGGGGACTTGTCACGTACGTTATAGACTGCGCTTATTACAGGTGACCCCCATACCTGACTTCACAAATACAAACAGTACACATAGATCGCTTTGATACTAAAAATCCTAAAAAGTACTTCGCTAAAATTCTTGCGTCTATACTTGCAAGAACATTATCACTTTACTATGTGACTCAATTTATACACACTACTGATAAATTACTTTGAGGTGACCCCCATACCTGACTTCACAAATACAAACAGTACACATAGATCGCTTTGATACTAAAAATCCTAAAAAGTACTTCCCTAAAATTCTTGCGTCTATACTTGCAAGAACATTATCACTTTACTATGTGACTCAATTTATACACACTACTGATAAATTACTTTGTTCGACGGATACACTTTGGAATGGTTGCATGTAATTGTCATTCTTAATGCAGATAAAAGCGTTTACGTATTTTTAAAATTCTTGCTAAGTCAGTAACTACGACACAATATTTCAATACGACAAGAACACCGGTTTCCAAAATGTTTCGACGGAGAGCGAAGAACAGCATAAATTAGTTATTATTGCTTAATTGATGTTAGATACTTAATCCATGTGCATCAGCACCTGAGCTGGATACTCAATGGATGCCACAAATTTGCCTTCCAGAGCTTACTATTAACTATTTCAAGGAACTTTTTGTGAGAATCGTATTAACCGTGAAACCCTCGGATGACCCGAGGGATTCTTTTACGATTCCGTTTCATTCTGGGGTAACGTAATACCATAGGTAGCTGAGATTTACATTTGCATTTCAAAAGGAGATCAGCATCTTTCTTGCAAGATCTAGGAAGCGCGTATATCACAAGATGATAATTACACGATTTCGCGCACAGCGTGAACTGTCACAGTAACGATACATAAATAGGATCTTAACTAGTAGCTACTACACCCTACAACTGAAGAGTGGAAGATTCTCACGGCAAATGTATTAAACCTGCTTGCTACTGCTACCATTTGCTATTAATACCCGTTTTGCTGATCCCATAAACGCTGTAAGTACATGAAGTTTGAACAAGACTAGATCGCATAGATTGTACCGGAATTGCTTCGACCTATATCAAGAGATTGCATCAAAACACTTTAGTTCTGACTTCTCGGAGAGCAAAATTCATATCAACGCTAAAGTTGCCAGGCATTCAATATTGTGTAAAAAGTTGTGACCTGTGACGTCACTATCTGGAGGCACATG
>VRMD01001192.1:0-18381 GCA_009872375.1 Sminthurides bifidus
TAGTCGCTTGGTATTAAAAAGGAAAACTGAATAGATATCCGAGTGCGTGACAGTGTCCAGTGTGCTTTGCTAGACTTGATACGAGGTATGAGTTGTGGGACGCATTGCTACAAAGGGATTAGAAATCCAATGAAATCATGGGCTCGTATTCTCCGAAAGCTATTATAAACTGGTTTGAGCTTTGAATCCATCTGGTGGTCTGGAAATTCAGCATTTTTAGAGCCGAGCAAGATGCCAGAGTTCATACTACAGTAGACAAATCAAAAGTCGTTCATCGAGTGTTCTCGAACTCCAGCTCCAGGGTCCAGATCCCTGTATGATTATAACTCTGGCCTTGGAGCTGCATCTCCAGCTCACCATTTCCATACAATGTGGTTATGGGTTTCCCTAATTTTTTCACCTATTCGTGGCTTTGGATCCATGTGACCTTCCATACTGTTGTTCAGCCTTGTTTTTTTCAGCGGCTTTTTGCAAAAACTGGAGCTAATTTGCATGTAATTACTGGGTATTAGCAAGCACTTAACGCGTGCCACCGCCACCTCATTGACCCATTATGAGTGAGACCATTTGCCAAAATGCCTGTGCTCCTGCTCTGCATTCTTACTGCTACTCTCGTGGTTGTCACCTTTCATAAATTGGATGACGCCTCACAAGCTGAGTTTTACAGCACCGCTGCGCACTTGCTGTTCACCCATTCCGAGGCACGTTGCATCGGCTGACCTTGCGCCCTCCGTCCTGTGACCCACTTAAAATCAAGTTCTTGGCTACGAGCGCATAGCGATTGCACAACATTGGCTATAAAACTCCAATATTTGAATTACTACACTTTGGAAAACACGAGGCCCTGCACAGAATCCATTCCATGCCCTTCATGTCCACACCTTACTTGTACTAAAATGCCGCAAGGAGACTGGGGCAAGTCCATCAAGTACCATTTGACCCGAAGCTAATAAGCTAAGGACGTGGCTTTTCTGAACGCATGCGCTATGAAGAACGGTTTGAACTATAGCAACTGTCATTGGTTCACGCATGAACTTGCACCGTCCTGCAGTCGTCAACCTTTAGGTCATTAGGTAGTGTCAACTAACATGCGTTAATTATTAATTTCTTCTGTCATTTCAACACTTTCGGCCATCATTAGCTCGTAGGGAATGCACTCATTTGCTCAGACCATTTAGATTGTCTGCAGATTGTCATCCAGGTCAACATTGATCGTGACAGCGACACCCTAACTGCTAAAACAGAAAAAAATACACTGCGTTGAAAGTACGCATGAGTTGACTGGCGGCACGTCTACTTTTTGGTCGTTTGCGTTTTATTACCATACGAAGTGAATAATATTACCCCTGAGTAGCATAAAAGAAAGACACTTTTTATTATTCATTTGTCGCTTGCCTTCTCGTTTGTTCTTTGCCAGAATTTCAGTATCGTGTTTCGACTACACGACCGCAAGGTCATCCACTCGCAGCTCTCTCAGAGTACACAAAAGATTGAGACATTTCGTGGTGCATAACTTGAGCTTATTAAAGGGAGAAATGGCGTGTACTTTGTTCTACGCTATCATATAACATGCACGGGCTAGTGAGGCGTGTTCTCAAAAGAACATAAAGTCATGCCATTCGATATTGACAATGACTGCTGCAGCTGAATGCTGAAGCTGAAACGCTGACAGTGTAATTAATGATAATCTTATGTTTTCCATTCCACAGTATGTAATTACTACCCGATGACTATGACATCTTCCTCTGACTTTCAGTATCATCAGCGATCATCATTACTACGATGAGGGTGCACACCTCCGACTTTGATGTCGTGAGTTAAACGCTCTTGTACAAACGCTCTTCTGTCAATGTTTGAAATCCTCGGCACTTTTATCAACGCCAAGAGAGCAACTATGGCAACTGCTGCTGAGTAGGACGATTATGTTCAGGTCCGTCTTGCTGACGAAGAGAATATGGTAAACGTTCAATCTGCACTTGAATGCTCGATCGTCTCATCCCTTGTGGGTTGGCTGACTCTTCCTCATCTTCATCATCAGTGAATGTAAGATCGGCACCTGTGAATGCATTTCCGCCATTAAAAACACTTCCTTACAAGCAGTAGCGAGATTACTTGCTCATTAAATTGAATTGCATCAGTTCTATGCTACAAGTCATTGGAGAGAAACACCCAGTGAGATATATGAATACAGTAATCCGCTAATCTCACGAATCTGACACCAACAACCACATTTTTTGTCAGCATCACAGCGTGAGTTGCCGAGCCCCTGGGACTAATTACTAAAGATGTATTGGAGATTTGGCAGATGGCGATCATCGCTCTATTTAAAGGTAAGTAAAGCGCATTTCAAGTCACCTGAGTCATGGCTATCTTTTCTTGGCATGGGGGATTTTGGAACTTGGATTTCATCCTCGTCGGCTATCCTGTCTAGCTTCCGGGATGCGGGCCCTGAGTCTGCCTCTGTGCCATCTTCAACTTGAAGAATGTCCTTTGGTGATGAATCAGCGTGATTGTTGTCCATCTGAGTCGTTGCTGGGATTTGCAGGGGTATAGCAGCCTTGAGAACCATGTCTTTGATCATTTCCGAGTACATTTGATTCTCTCCGTGGTGGTGGCATCTACAATGGATGTGGCCCGGATATCGGAGTTGGAGCAGTATCCAAAGCTCTGTGCGAATCTTTCTGTTGAGAAAGCCATACAGGAGTGGATTTGTGATCGCCGAACATGAAAGCATGAGGAGGGACAGTCTCCATAAATCCTTGTCGAAATACACAGGACAATATCGGCATTTGAGTGAGGAGGAGGGAGCCAATCAGAGCGAGGATGGTCCCAACCGTTTTTCGTGGAGTCGTCCGTGCTAGAGTTTGCCTGGAACGGGAGTCCATTTGCTTTAACCTGTGAAAATATCAGATTGGACATCAATTTTGACGGGGGGGGGGGCCATAGCTTATCAAAAAGATCCAGTCTCATCTTCTCCCGAAGGTTGAGGAGACAGCCAAGCTGCATAGGAGAAAGTACTTATAAGGTCTAGTGAAAACATATTTATCTGTGGCCTAAGGCTATTATGAATCCCGGGCGGTCCTCCGACTCCTTCCCCGACACCCGAGTAAGGAGACAAACAGGTAATGAATTTGGCAACGCTGTGCAAACTGAATTGCTGCTGTTATTTCATTAGTGTGCTTTTGTGCTAATGTCTTTGTTTAGTTTTTTGGCTATCTCTAATGTTATCTGCAACGTTGCGGAAATTTGCCAAACTGGTTTTTAAATACTCAATATTCGTGAGGCCTCACCTATACTTCACTTACGCATGCATAACTGTCGCTTGCTTGTGCCTACATTGAGCAATTTGTGGAACCAAAAACCGCGAATAAAAAAACAGACTTTGAGTTGCAAGCAGGGCTGGGTGCTTGCTTGGCATACTTATTTCCGCGNCAAACTTTGAGTTGCAAGCAGGGCTGGGTGCTTGCTTGGCATACTTATTTCCGCGAAAGGTTGCGAAACAACGTGCAAAAAATCAGGAACTCAAAGGCGACACGGGGTGATAGGTTGAGAGCAAGAGCTAGTGCGGTTAATGCCTTTTCAAGTGTAGGCAGTTTAGGCATGGAATAACACATGTTCTGACTTGGAAATGGTTTTCCATCAAGCCATTATTGAATGTTTAGCAAATTCTATACAACAAGAATGAATCTGTGAGTAAAAAAGGTAAATATTCCGTAGATTTTGCAGTTTGGATTGTTGGTACCAGTGCGACAAGGTAAGCAGCTTATAATAAATAAAATGAACCCACTCGTATTCATTTCTGGATGAAGTTAGACATAGCAAAAGGCCCAACTTATAGCCGGAATGAATATGGCTCTACAGTCCAGTACGATTTCGATGGACAAAGTTACAAATTCCTTGTACGCTTACCTGTACAAGTCTAGGTGCCTGGTATGTCTGCTTGCTTGAATGAGCAGTTGCTGTAGCAACGGTATGGGTTTGACAGGATCTGCTGAGGCTGGAATGTCAACCTGGGTTTGACTTGGATTGGCTGACGATTGCCAGTCTGAGGAAATGTAAGGAACATCACTTAAGCGACCAATTTGTATTTGGTGACACTTTTCTTTGGCAATCTGCAATTGATTTCAGGTTATGTTTTAAGCATTGTACTGAACTTGTTAAATCCAATGGTTCTCAACAGGTAAACAAACTGTAGCCATCCACGGCAACTTAAATGCGGTTTTGAAGCGAGGGATTTTTAAGAAAAACAGTATTTGGCGGTAGCACCGTGTTATCTTAACGATTTAGGTGCAATACATATTGGGCATGGAACACATTGAGAATATTGAATGGATTGAACTTACGGTAAAAATCACATAATAGCACGAGCACATTATTAGAAATGCCATGCTCGTGATTGCAACGAGGGTAAGAGGGAAGTACACCTGGTCTTCCTCAGGTGCTCTTGGATCCGTCCTGAAAAACAAAATTAAGTCAGGTTAATGAAAGGGCATATCAGTCGCATTAATGCAGTGCAACAATTCCATATTTAACGACAGCTTCTGGTACTTTTTCGCAGTATTTTTCCAACCTCCTTCCATAATACTCTACTGTTGTCGGTAATGTGTATTAGCTCTTTCCTAAATCTGTCCATGTTATGTCACGAGAATCCGTTCATCTATTAATGCAATTCCTGTCGCGTATTTCACCTCTACTGTAGATAATCTCCACGACCTGAATCTCAGGTGCAAGTGTAATCGTTTACCAATGCTACAGTAGGGGTAAAATTAGAAAACTAGTTATCTTCAATGTATGTTTTTCTCCATTATTCAATCCTCATAGCTCACAGTTAGCCTCTATGGTGTCCTATTGTAGGGAAAAATCTCAATTGAAAGATTAATTTCCCTTCATTGTAACTAGCTTAAATCTCCAGTAATGGCTCGGTAAATATCTTTGGCGCCCACATGGGCGGCAGTACAAAAGATTACGCTCAGTATCAACGCCAGTTTTGCGTTGTTAACTTGATGATAAACGTCGGTTACTCTCGGCGAGCTAACAAATGTAAAACCAAGCTAGTACATCCATCAAGTTAAATTCTAAAAGCGAGCAAGTCAAGTCCTATGAATCCGGGTAGATATGTATTGTGTGGCCTTCAATAATTTCCAGGTTATGGCAACAGAACAGGTGTATATTGAAGACGGAATAGGGAAAAATGACACAATTGCATGTACTTAGGCGGCGTATGCGTGACTTTGGAAACGGAAATATAACGGTATGATGTCACTCACCGGTCAAAATTGATTATGGGAGCTAAAGCCAGACAGGTTGACGTTGCCCATGCTGAAAGTATGGCCACAGAGCATCTACCGCTCGTCACGATCGATTTGTACCGCATAGGTCTGGTGATTGTGATGCACCTGGAGAAGAGACATATGTACACAATGAGTTTCAATTAGCAGAATCAATTTTGGTACCGTGAGCTATTTCTTGTGCACGCTATGAGGAATGCATGTGTGATTTCTGACTGAAAAGCGAAGATATTTTGCCATTAAGCGAAAGCTGAGTAAGAAGGAATTAGGAGGAGGAAGAGGATTACAACTTGAACAAAGAATAAGCTAGATTTTTACCTTTCCCCTGCAATGCATGTTATCATCACCGTATTGAAGATCGAGGATGAGAAAAGAACATGGATATAAATGGCGTCGAAAATCCCTTCTTCTGTTAGCACACCATGAAGACCATGTTGCTGAGATCACTAAAGTGGACGACGAGGATAACAGATGCGATAGCGACAGACTTACAAGAAATCTGCAAAAGTTTCAAAACGTTCATCAATTAATTGATCATATTTATTCATGCTTTGATACAGGTTGTTGAGTAATCCAGTAGCTTGTAGATTTGCACTGAAGCAGGTGTATGGATGCAGCTCTGTGTTTGCAAAACAGGAAAAATGGCAATTCTAGGTTAAAGAAGAATTAATTACGTGCCATCCATCCTGATTTGTTACAAGAGTCAAATCAATCTATCGTTTTGTTTACCCAGCAGCGCCTCTTCTCTTAATTGCAGTAGCAATGCCAACAACACCTTGAAAGTGCACCTGGGAATAATCATAACCTGCTCTTTGCATTGCCATGGAACGATGAGCAAATAAACCTTGGACCTCCATAAAACTTAAGGTGAGGCAAAAGGTCAGAAGACAGGCGATGAAAAATGGTAGCGATGCCAATTTTTGGCAACAATTCATCAATGAATGAGAGTGTCTCGCCCTCGCATGAACTACATTTAAGTGAGGGTTATCACAAAACGATCAGTATGGAATCACGTCCCTGAAAGCAGACGCTAAACTCTGAATGTGAATATGAATTTTAGTAGAGGTTGCTCCACTAGAATGCACGAGTGCAGTTGTTCTGTCCTGTCTTCGGAGGTAATTGATGGGAAGAAGGGTTTGGAAAAGCTATTATCAGTAACGCTGCACCTTTCATTAAATTGGCATAGGTGCGTGCGTGCACTCATTCCTTTGTTCCATAAATCACGATTCGCTTAATCTGACGTCATGTCCCGAAATATCCACTTGCAGTATTTTCACTTAGTGATTGAACAAAGTACCGGCTTAAGATATGTCAATCTGCTAAAGCTGTATATTGTATCTGCGGCTAACGAAACTGTACCTGGCATTCAAAATTCGTCTATGAGCTACGTTAGACCTGAGCTCTAGCAGTTACGTTACAATTTCATCTAGGGGATTTACTAAAAAATGTGGACGATACCGTCTTATTAGAAGTAACTTGTTTACCTGTTTGATGGGGAATCAAAGAGAGCATTCTTCACTAGCACCCAGAATACAGCACCGTTCAATATCACACCCACCACATGGATCACGAGATACGGGATCACGAACGCATCCAGAGGATTTAGGGATCAATTGACCAGTATCCGTTTCAGGACTGAGGTAAATCTCCGCCGTTGCCATGACTACCATCGTTAGCGGCTATCTGATCTGGCCGCTTTGCATGATGCTCAGGTGGGTTTCTTACAGTGGAGGGTCTCACTAATTCGCAATGACTTTGAAAGACGAAATGGGAATTACCCACAAGTATTATGGTGGTAACAAAAACTCTTTTCACATTTCACCCTTCATGAGCTGGAGTCACATTTCACATCAACTATTATAAAAAAGCGCTATCATCACTTGCTTCCTTATGTAATAATGCACGATTTTTAAATTTTCAACACAAATTCCCTCAGCCATGAAAGTCAAACCGATTGTTCAAGTTTTTGTTCACACAGAATAAAGATTGATTTTTTCCTGTCGAGAGAGAGAGTAGACGTCACTGGGATTTATGCAAGCTGAGACTATCTTTTAACAAGACTTTTAAAAATACAAGATTGATGAGTGCACAGCTGTGGAAAGCGTTGATGAAATGGAGACTAGCTTCAAGTCAGAGCTCATGCAGCTGCTTTTACAACATGAGTTCATTTGACTGAACTGTTAGTTCTTGTTCGTACTCTTGCTTTCTCAGGCACCTGATTTATTGATTAGATACGAGAATTAACGGCATCAAAGAAGACTAATCACTTAACACTTACATCAATGACTAGTTAGAAAGAATTATCAACAACTTGCAACCAACACTCTGTTGCGTGGCAAAGGCACCAAGAAAACAAATTAACCTCTTGTCTCCTCGCTACCTTAGACACATCTGAGGGAGATCAAGAGAAGGTGTCACTAACTCATCTTGTGGCATCGTTTGTTTAAGATCAACATCTTTCAATAAGTTGATAATTCGCCTAATCCTTTCGCTCAGGAGCTGCGCCGTGCTTGCTTGATTGTATAATAACGGGCCACATGTACTCCGTGTGTCTGAGCAGGTAAACGCGAGAAAGGCATGTTCAACACATATTGCTTGCTTCAACTACGAGGATTGAGGATGGGCCTTTGTAACAATGCAAACCGGTTGAGAAATCATGTAATGGAGATGGAGATTGAACTCCCTGGATAAAAGAGTTAAAGGCTACGAGAATGCTAAATGTCCTTTGCGAAATCCATGTCCGATACGTTACCGTGGTTTTCTGATACGCCAAAAAAGTTGGACCTGCCCTAAGCCACACGATCTCATCACATTTTTAGAGGAGATGTGCCTTTTGGAAGTAAGTGCGCAACGGCCAGCGGATCCGATTGAATTCATAGGCCACTGGCTGCTCCGGTGGAGATATGAGGACCTAAAAAACGTGACATTGAGAACGCGGTACAAGTCTTTGGGTTCTTGAAGAAACACGTTGCAGCAGAGTTTTAAAATGGGATGAAACTTTTGGGGAACCTTACTTTTCAACCCGGGAATCACTCAACTGAATCAGAGAAACACAGACAGACAAACGGCTTCGTTTTCCCTCTGACTAAACGAATTATAGGGATGACCGTATTTCAGAGGTGGAAAATGTTTTTCAAATGTTTGTAATGGATTTATTTTTACTTTTGGGTAACGATCGAGGTTTTGGAGACATTAAAATCATGATGGCGGCTGCCCCCTCCAGTGAAAAAGCTGCCGTATTACCCAATGGAAGACAATGATATAGGCAAATGAAACTAAAATTGACTGGGGACGGCAAGTGCCTCGAGCTACAATCTGCACAAACGATTGAGGAGCGCTGGTAAACATTTTATCGATGGCGTCGCTCTGCACTCTGCGTTTCAAAACAAAGAACTAAACGCAGTCGATCGAGTCTAGTGCACTGTTTTGATACTCGAGGGCGCTTGTGCATCGCTTTCAAAGAAGATAAAGACGACACAAAATTGTTAAGACATTCAAATGCCCTTTGCTTAAATGCGTTTGTTATGGTTTGTTCAACTTAAATGCGTTGGATGTTGTCTTAAAAAATGTTTTTCAATCCAGGATTACAGAGTTTTTGTAGTATTTTGAGTTACTCTTCCCCCCACTTGGATCGCATTAACTTTTTCTCATATAGTTTGAAGCGACTGGTCTGGAGGAACTGGTATTCGCGAACTAGATGCACTAAATGTAATTCAATATGTGGCTACTAATACATTTTCTACCTCGATTGCACACATGAATTTTTTCCCACAAGCCAGTCATTTTTCCCCAGCGAGTTTTTTCCCAATTAGCTCCGGTTGAGAATGCTAGAAAAACTTACCATCATTTTTGAACTTGTGTCTGAACACGTGTGATAGCCTGACTCTGGATGGACCCTGGGCATGGATACGCCGTTTCTTGTCTAACATTCATACTCAACGGTCAATGTGCAAGTTTTCAGCTGTTTTTGTGCCACAAAAACTTCGCCAATGCTCATGTAGAGGACAGCCACTTTAGGCCTTTGCATTTCACTCTCAATTAAAACGTTGCTACAGGCGCATTGACTGCAACGGAAGAGGAGACGCATGCATTTTGCAAACTGTGAGATGAGAGCTTATGGGCCGCAGATTATTGAGAGTTTACCCTGTCTGATTGATTGCTTCATGACTTGTTTTCAAAGTCAAGTAGGAAACTTCTTAAGGCCAAGTATACAATACGCTCGAGAATAAGAATCGTCAGGAATAATAGTATCCATGAGAATTTTCAATGCAAGGTTCTCACTTTCAACCCTATTGAAGCATGTGAGGAAGCGAAGGAATGCCGAGGTGGCCGATGCAATCAGTCCAAACAAATGTGCTGGAGAGCCGTTGCGTACATGTGTAAAATAACAATAACAGTCTGCCGGTAGTGCAAGAAGCTTACATTTTCCAGAGTTACTCTTACTTCTGAAAAGATTTTATAGCCAGTTGGTCATTTTGGGTTCTGTGCATTAGAACGGGAATTACCTCTAATTTGATTTTTAAATTGAGACTATGAGAATTGGAATTTTAGGATTCATAGTACATACACTTGTGGCAGCTTCGGCTTCTTCCGTTCATTGAACATGAATTCCACTAAAGGGTCAGAAAATTTAGCGACGCTGTGTGCTGTCATCTTGTTGGTTTTGGGACACAATATCCTTGTGGAGTGTGGGGAATTACTTAATAATGAACTATCGTCTAACACTACTGGTTACACGAGCCCTTACGATCCCTTGGGATGGGTAAGTCGCAATTCACGGTCGTGATTGAATTAGGAATATTGGCAATGTAAACGTAGCATGTGAATGGATCCTTATCCTGTGACAATAAACTATAATCACTGCATTTTTCTTCCTAAAAAAAGAATCTAACGGGCGACGAAATGGGCAGATGGCGGGGTCCAAAGTTCTTCTATGAAAAGTACCCGATTTACCTGTCTGGATATGATCACGAAGATCGACCGAGTGAGCCTAATTTTACTGTCTTTTCATCATACTTAAGCAATCATGTTTCCTCTCCATTATCATCAGTATCATGATTAGCCTTAGAAACTAGTGCCAGAGTCGTGATTACGCTCACTAACTAAGTTGGGAATCTTTCATAGTTTGGATCGCAGAATGGGGTAGATTTGACCTCTCGAAAATTGTTCACGGAGGAAAAGAAATGCAAGATGCCTTCGTGAAATTCGTGGCTCAGATTAACTACTTGATTGAAAAGTCTCTGAAATCTAAGGACGAGCGAGACAGACACTTCATCCTGGACTTGGAAAATGCCAACGTAGCCCAATTGGCAGAGCCGCAAAGTGAGACGCGGGATTCTATTTTCTAATTTGTTTAGCTACAGTTGCGATTTGTGGAAAGCTCTCCTTATGTAGATGCAATTTTCATGAAAAAAATCTTGTCTATGAGAATGAAACCTTTTTCGTTTGCTGGCGAGTGGTGAGTCATAACTAACTTCGTTTTTATGGCTGTAGCTCTACTTTACTGCTTAAATCTCGGAAGATCCTACCGTCAGGTCATTGAGACGAAAGTCGAGAAGCTAATTCTCATAAATGGTGAGTTGTTCCATAATTTAGTGGAATGAGAATCGGAAAGTTTTCTATACTTCTCCTATGACAAGGTTTCAGAATTAAAAGTTAAGGAAAAAGTAATTGTTGATGTTTTTAATTGAATTGCTTTTCTTCCTTCGCAGTTAACTATGCCACAGAAGTGTCTCTAACCCTGGGTCGGCAAATATTTTCTCAAATCTTCGAACGCATGGATACATACGGGAACAACAAGGAGAGATGGGTCCCACAACTACGGAAACTTTACCCAGCGAGTCAGCTACCGCCATGGTACGGCGGGTCGAAAAACAGCGGGCCGATATTCATTCTTGCAAAAATGGTGTCCTAAATTATTTTCCTTAGCCCTTAAGGCAAGGATTTTCCATTCTCTGTCTTAAGCACTGTCTGACTTCCAATACCTTTCAAGTTAAAAAAGAATCACAAAGCCTATAATAAACTGAACATATTTAACTTAAAAAAACTCCTATCATTATCACACTAAATTCTTCCTGCTTAAGTCATCAAGTGAATAAGCTTGGACTTTATCAAGGTTCAAGTCTTCCAGAAATGAAGTCAAAAAGCTATAAAAAGAAGCACCTTCTATTTCTACTATGAAACACCGGTGTGATCGAAACCACTGAATCGAGACGTTTGAAAATCTAGAACTGTTAAAACCTAGACTACTACTAATTGTGGTTCAGTTGACGTAAAACTATAAACTATGATCCCACCTACGAACCCAACAAAGTCGCAAAATGACTGTCCTTAACTAACGACTAACGTCGGTGACAGCTCTTTCCGGATCTTCGTTAAGCTTTTACGCACCCACCTACCTACTTCTACTTCGCCACCTGTCAAAACACTAACTGACGTTTCGCAATTGTGAAACAGTCAGTTACCCCACACTTCAGTTAACTGTTTACCAAAGTTAAATCTCCGCAGTTCCGATACCACTCGCGTCATTGCGATTGTTTACCCTTAGAAATGCCATTTCTCAAAGTGCAATGCCTTATGGACTCTGACTGACGTACATTTTGCACCCAGAATCGGCATACGTGACAGTAAACAAAACCTTTGACATCAATCCCAGTCCAGGTGAGTACATTTGCACTAACTGGTAGCCCAACGTGCTTCTCGGTCCAACCCATGCTTTCCTCAGCTGTTACTTTAGCTTCAGCAACCCCCAAAACGTTAACATGCCGTGTTACGGACCTTTCGCGCCATTTCTGCCCTAATCCTCACCCTTTGCCAATTCCTTGAAGAAACCCCCGACTCCCATCCATTCTTACCTTTACATTGACGTGGAAAAGCGAAGGACTACGTGACCACAGGAAACGTGGCCTGGCAAATTTCTGCGCACAACCAAGTTCACGGTTAAGCAAGGTAAGTTACAGCTAAGGGCAGACTCAGAACCTCTCGTGCGTCACAACTCAGATCAAGTTGTTTACTATTGTAGTAGATCAGTTCTTCTTCTGAGAATCCGTGTGAGAAAAGTTGCTGTACAGCCAACATGGGAGCTACAGACGTCATCAAAATCTCCTCTCTAGTCTCTCTATCTTGTACATTGCAAATTAGTGTTTTAACACTTAAAAGAGCTGGCAAAGAGCACCCCGTCCCCTTACCTGTGAGAGCAGCCTATTAGCCAGCATTACAAACTGTCAGGGGTGCGTTACAAATTGCTCAGGCCTGTCAGCCTGGACGGGGATGCAGAAAGCATTAACCTAACGGATGATGCAGGTAAAACTTTGTTTACAAACACAAGATGATCAAGGTCTACGTGATCCCGGCAGATGCGAATGACGTCCGCATGAAGTCACTATGCATTTGCATTTTTTTCATTTTCTGTACTCAGAATCAAAATACCGGCAAATCTCTGTGAGTTTGTTATTGTTTTTTCTTTGCCATTGGACAGGTAAAACTTTGTTTACAAACACAAGATGATCAAGGTCTACGTGATCCCGGCAGATGCGAATGACGTCCGCATGAAGTCACTATGCATTTGCATTTTTTTCATTTTGTGTACTCAGAATCAAAATACCGGCAAATCTCTGTGAGTTTGTTATTGTTTTTTCTTTGCCATTTCTTTCCTTCCACTCCCCGATGAACAAATGTGTACCATGCCGTTGCCGAGTGCAAGGGTACGGTGGCGGGAGCTAATGTGCGTAAAGGGTGAGTTTTGGGTCGCAATTTTCTCTGGGTATAAATTGAAGCTTTGGAGGAAAGCAAATCATTCAGCAAATCGTCTCAAGTACGAAAGCACTCTAAAGCAAAGCAATTGCAACAATCAAAGCTCAAAGCTTTTACACGAAGTATTAACTTCACAAGTCTTAAACGAATTCCAAGTTAGGATTTTGAACCGAGTTCGAATTCAGTTTCGAAAAAGTCAGAGTTAGAGGGAAAAGTTAGTCTTTGTCAGTATTTGTCAGAAGTCACATTCAGAAATCACCATGAACATTTACGCATTCAACGCCTTGTACATCCTGTACACCATGGTCCAGGACTCTATCGCACTTCCGGTCGATGGCAAAATTGCCACCAGGTCAATCGACTCTGGCAACGGCCTCCTCGACATTTCCGAGCAGAGCCTCAACCAATTGGTGAAAGCTGCTGAGAAGGTATGCAAAACAAGATTTCGAAGCTTTGGTTTAACTTCTGGTTGCTTCGATCCCAAATTTACTGACTGAAATTTTGGCGTTTGATCAGGTGGCTGAAGAAATCCAGCATTCCGAAGACGAATTGGATAGCTGGGAAGCACCTCTTGACATGAGGAAAAACTACCCTTATTACCTGTCCGGCTATGACGAAGAAGGCAGACCGAGTAAGTCTTCTAAGCCTTGTTTTATTTCCGGAATTTCTTCATAGTTACATTGGCTCCGAAACTCATAAAGTTATTTTAAATTTTTTCAGTTTGGATTGCCGAAGTTGGTAAATGGGACATCAGAAAAGTCGTAGAAGGGGGCACTGAGTCCACCAGAACCTTCAGCAAATACGTTGCTCAAGCCTCTCGTCGTATCATCAAGAGTATGAAAGACAAGTAAGTTATAGCTGACAATTTTTGAACTTGACCGTTTTCAGATCTTATATAATTTGTGTAGTTAAGTTAATATTGACGGAGACAAGCTAAATGTTTACCTTTTCCTTCCTTCAGATCCCCGTTAGATGAGCCCGTGACTGAGGTGTTCTTCATCCTTGATTACGACGGTCTCCAAGTTGCTCAGATCTCACACGCTCCAAGTAAGTACACAACTTTTGCTCTTGTTTCTTCTTCGGAGCAATTGTGCAAGCAAGAAGTTACTTGAAATACGCAGATTAGTGGCAATTATATAAACTAATTGTTTGCTCTTTGCAGCTATCTCTTACCTCCTCCAAATGGCTCGCCAGTACCGTGGTCTTATCACTGAGCACATCCACACTGGAATCCTCATAAATGGTAATTTGCTTTCTGTTTTCACTTTCATGTTGAAAATTGGCATGGTACTTGGTCCTTGACATGGAGCGAATGCGACATTGTGCTCATAGCCGCCATCTTTGTTTTTGTAGCCAACTACGTTGCCGAAACACTCATCAGCCTAATGCGCCCAATCCTTGGCGAGGTCATGGAGAAAGTTGAAGTTTTACGGAACCCAGAAGTCCAAATGGATTCCTGAGCTGCTCAAACGTTTGCCCAAGGACCAAATCCCTGATTGGTACGGTGGTGCCAAGTCGTACACCCCAGTCAAGATTTTCGGCTAGGCGAGCCATTTTCCCAGGGCCGTCAATTACCAGAATTGGCCAGTGGTGGGAACCAAAAGTATTGCTCAATCCTTCGGCTACATACTATCATACCAAAGTCATTAGTCTTCTGGACACTCGCACTGAATCGTGTAGATATTGTACATAATGGATGTAAATACTGGAACTGCGTAGCAAACGTACTGGATTATTACCTCGCAGTGTATGTAGTGGATGAATGTTGCACCGTGTGTTGTCAATCGTATACGACATTGTAAATAGCACTTGTACATAGAGGAATGTGTTGTTATAACTTAATGCCTGAAATAAAGGTTATTGAAATTAACTTCTTTGATGTGTGGAGCTTTTGCATTTTGTCATAGAAGCAACTAAATGTCTTTGATGCCTGGACTTTTTGCATCTTGTCAAATAGGATAGTGCGATTCAGAAGTTTGAACTTCAAGTAAGGAACTTCGCATGAATTTTCTCACAGTCCACAATGTATGAACAGCTTATGGCGTTTCCTTTCCTTGTCATAAAAATTCATTGTATCTGGAGAGAAAAATTGAATTGAGCTAGATTTTAGCTTGAGACTTTTGAGAGTTTTTTTTTCAACAAAATGGTTGAAAGAAGATAAAATTTTTTCCATCTCTGACTTTTAAGGCAGGTTTTTATACCACTGTCTTGCTCCCATGACACACAAGATTATAGGATGTACTCTGTGCAATTGCATGTTTCTCTGTATTACGACCACATATGCAGCTTTCAGCTCTTGTTTTACGCATGTTCGGCTTCGCCGAAGTTGAACACGTTCTGATGGGATCAGCGATTTGCAGAATGGACAGGTTTTACCGACATCATCAATCTGTTTTTGCGCAAGTTGAGAAATCGAGAACGATTTGCACCGAAGGCGCAGTCAGTATAAAAGGTGGACGTGTTCACTGGCAGGTGGTCAGTTTTGCTGTGTACGTGCAAATATTAGGAGGTCCAGTTTGCTGAGAGCCGAATCTTCAGGTGTTTAATTTCTCCTCTCGGGTATCATTCTAGTTGGGTTTGGACTTTGAGTTTGCGTCGCGGTGAATTTTCTCGGTGCTGGTGAGAGAAAAAAATTGATGTGTAATTGATGTGTAGGAGTTTCAATAATAGTGAAAGAAAACATTGGCGCTAAATCCGCAAAATGGCTAAGTTGTCGGTGCTCTTATTTGTGTGTGCTTTGTTTTACGTGGCCTGTGTGGCTGGCCAGAAGGACAATGGGCCCAACGACACCATTGCTCTCATACCTGAAAACGTAGAGGCACTGTACAATCTGACGGAAAATGTGAGTACAAGATGAAGAAGATGATGATGATCTTATGAATACGATGGTCCCTCGAAGTTTTCATTTTTTACTTCAGCTTAAAACCATGGATAAAATAATTTGAGTCTGTGTATTGTATTTTTTTCAGCTGATCTCAGACAAGCCAAAGTACGATGACCTTGACACCTGGGTGGCGCCGGAGGACATACGGAAAAATTACCCCTATTATTTGTCCGGGTATGATGAGGACGGCAGGCCTAGTAAGTTTCAGTAGCCTTAACAGTTTTTTGCAAGGTTAAATCTACAGTGAAGACGTAGGAAAATCCCCAAGAAGCATTTTCATGCGCACAATTTTTCCTCCAGTTTGGGTTGCTGAATTGGGGCGGTGGAACCTCCGGAAAATTGTTGAAGCTGGAGGACAGCAGTTCAAGGATTTTGACAAGTTTGCGAGGCAAGGTGCTGAGAAGGTGGTGAAGAGTCTTTCGGATCGGTAAGGAAGCCAACCTTTATAAATTGAACGCTAACTTTTAATGACCATGTGATTTTGACTGGGGCTTTTAAAAAAGGTCTACGGAGGAAAATCCAGTCACGGAAGCAATCCTAATTGCAGATTACGCTGATCTTAGTATTGTTCAACTGGCTCATATTCCAAGTAAGATTAAAACTTCTTTCAGCCGTGTTAAAAATCCAGTATTTAGTGATGTTCTAAACGTCAAGTTAATACCAGCTATTACTCAATCTTAAATTGAACGTTGATCTCTGGCCTGAACGTCTTCTAATCATCGAGATCCTGTTTCACTGATTTTTTGCAGCACTCACATACGTTCTGAACATGGCACGGGAGTACCAGTACCTCATCGAACGCCATATTTACGTCGGTCTTGTGTTGAACGGTAAGTCAATTGAAATTGGCTAGAAATTTTAATTCTAACTTTTCAAAATAGGAACCATTACATAATGTCAGAAATTTCCCTTGTTCATTATTTCATGTGGTTTCCATCAGCCAACTACGTCGCGGAACGATTCCTGAATTTGGTCAAACCAATTTTCGGAACCATCATGGAAAAGATAGAGATTTATGGCAACAACAAGTCAAGATTTATTCCTCATGTACTCAAATACTGTCCAAGGGACCAAATTCCCGAATGGTATGGAGGTCTTCCTGGGTTCAAACCTGTGGAGGTGCACGGCTGAAAGTCAAAGGCAAATAACTACAGTTTAATGTAATGCTACTGCGAAGTGCGTACGCATTTAAGTTGATGCATGTACATATGTAATTTGAAGTATGATTTTACACTATTTTCCTCGTATCATGTTCAGTGCTGTTTCGTTGTCAAGCTATGAATATGAAGACTGAATCATTACAATTAGCATGTCATATGTTAACCTTTTGGGCCAAAACCACGCATAGAAAGTTGCTGGTCACGAACAACTTCTTTTGCTTCCAAGGAATGATGGAAATTCCGTGGGAACGTATACGATTATGTCAAAAAAACTAAAGATTGACACTCAATAAGTGCATTCAAGGAAACGCAGAGCCGTTCTAGTGCATCCAATGCACTTTTTTCACATCACGGTCCTAATTCAGCTTCAACTTTTCCTCATATGTCCACGAACGTTTATATTAATTGAATCAATTTAAAACGTTTAATGAATCAAGACTTGCGTGCCAGCACACGGCCCGAGGTTTTGATGTACACACATGCAAATATTGCAATTAAATCGAGTCCAGCGTCTAAACTTTTGTAACGTCCGATGTTTCTAACGTTTAGCTGATGTGCATTTATAGTTGGCTCCATAATACGCAACAAAGACCAATCCAGGAAAAATGCCTTTGATATTACACCTTAGGCAGTGACTTGCTCTAGATGGAAAAAATCCTGCAATTGAAAGAACCAGTTTGTTGATACAATAGTTACTTATCATACAAAAGTTGATGAACGTAACCACATGGTACAAAGTCTTCAGACATGTCGGTATTTTCATGGAAAAGCGTTTGAATTTTGTTACTTTGCTACAATATAACATTATTGTTCAGATTTTTGCTCATTCTAAGTATCACTAATTGTTATTAGTGCGATTCCAAAGAAGACAACAGCATCTACACATTACTAGCAATAGCAATTTAAGTGGGAGGAATTATGTGCCAAACTGGTTTTTTAACCTGGTCCCTAAAAATCCTATGCACTTGTCTTCAATATCACCTACTGAGCAAGCAATAACACAATTCTTTCCAACTCTCTTTTTCAGTGAGGAGAACCGATGATATGTTCCAGGAATGAGTAGCGTTCGGCGCATTAGTAAATTGCAGATTTCGCAGGATAATATCAACTTCTTTCGTCTTCCCGTTCCACGTACAGGAGTGCAGCCCTAAGTACTAAGCTTGAAGGACAAGACTGGTCAGCCAGATAAATTTCGCTGATTGACTATGTCTTGAATACAATGGATAAAATTGTGGCAGTGCAGTGTCAGATCATGAGACTTGTGTATGAATCAGAATCTTCTTCAAAACACGTCTTT
>VRMD01001193.1:0-18379 GCA_009872375.1 Sminthurides bifidus
AGTTTCCCTCTGTCTCCTTCCGTCTCTTTGCCTCCGTTATTTACTTCAAGCCCGCAGTTTTAGAGCCGTGGCTCAGTTGCATCATGCATGATCAGACCTTGTGCTTTATTACTTTGCGAAATTTTATAGGATGGAAGCCAGCACTGCGGAAATGCTCCTACTCCATGTCCCTGTCAAATTACCGTCCCTTCCTTGTAACACGCTCGGACACACACTCTGCTTTCACCCTAGTACTTCCTTGGTGAAAGTAAAAGCCTCGGTACTTTCTCCGCCACAGGCTTACTGACACTTCACTTCCTTGGATGTTACATAAGCCTTGAATGATTACTGGCCTGCAGCAAAGCCGTTAGTTTAATGTAGTTGCTCTGCAGGATTTGGTAGCGAGACAAGATCCGTTGCACCCTCACTCTGGAGCCTGGTCTTCCTGAAACCTTACAGGTTTCAGGCAAAGTAAACGAGGATATGAAAGGGAATGGCGTTGTGTGGATATTTTTAGCTGAAATGCTCCGATAGCACAGCCACAGATAGGAAAGAGAGATAAGCAGAGGAGCTCTCTTCCTTTTTTCAGCAGCTTAAATACAAATTCTTGAGCCAACACCATCATTGTCCTTATCTTGTTGAAAAATCCTTGAGGCAGGATTACATCTCGTTCAAGAGCATCTCGCAATAATGCCACTAATGCCTAAGCTCCTTGTGCACGATTTAATAAGATTTCTCTCACGTTCCCTTTCCCTCAGGCAAACTCCCGAAATTAGAGCACGTGGGCAAATATGGAAGCAACGACCGAGGGAGAATTTTCCCACGACTGCCAGAAACTATCAGATTTTCACATACCAGCACTGCAACTGTGCGTCAAGTTTTCTCCTTCACTTTATAAAATGTAAACGTTATATGCAAACTACATCGCCATTTTACCGACCGACTGGGGGCGAAATCTCTTCCATCTCAAGGAAACTAAATGAGGATACCGAGACTCAGGGAGGATAAACGAGTTACGAGTTTAGCCTTCCGTCCACGGTCTAATTCCTCCTCGTTGACATGCATTGCTCTGAAGACATTGCATAAATACAAGATGGAGGAATCAAGCTAAAATCGTAGGATTCAGACCTGCCAATGCACAAAGCCGTTGGTCTGCAACTGATTTATCTTGGCAGCATCATTACACAATGTCGGCTCCTCCCTCTCCTCCGACTGGCTAATCTAAGCAAGACATCAGGCCATTCTTCGTGTGTGTCACAGTGCATCTGAATTGCAATTTGTCGCGAAATAACTTGTGTCCTTATCTCTGTCTAGGATGCAATTTCATGCTCATTAGGTCGCAAAGCTGAGATTTTGTCTCGGTAGCCAGTCGACGCCGTCTGTTGCTAGCTGAATCAGGTCATTTGGCTTTCTCCGCAACTAACGACCTAACGGGACATCAGATCAGAGTTCTGCTGTTCCCTAATCGCGGTCCCGAGTAATCTAAAACCAACATTGGCATTGGGTCCTCAGTGCACTGGCGGTAACTGAACTGAATGTATGGACTTATGCGATGTTTTCTGCTTCCAGTGCTGATGGCAATTACGAAATCACTATTATGACAAAAGCCATGTTGAATTACACGGGGACGGTGCGGTGGAAACCTCCGGCCATTTATAAGTCATCGTGCGAAATTGATGTTCAATATTTCCCATTCGACGAGCAAACCTGCACCATGAAGTTCGGCAGTTGGACATACGACGGTCTGACGGTAAGCAAATTTTATTGTACACAGCTTCAAAATGGCGTCGTTCGTCCATTTCCATTGGACGACCTGAAGCCCTTGGTAAAATGCTTCCATATAGGACTAGCTACAAAGTCCATGGCATGGAACTGGAACAGCTTATCACTGAAAGCGTAGGACCCCCCCCCCGGTAGTTAAGTACTGCTCCAAATCCTTCAATGTGTAATGTAAACTTGGAGTGGTTCGAGAGGTTCCTCCTCTCGAGAGTTTTGGATCGGCACCGGCTAAAGTAAACAAGGAAACGATGAGATTAAATAGGACCAGGAGGAGAAACTGGGAGCATCCTTTACGAGCCGAAAGACGGAAAGACGTAGGAAGAGCGGGAGTAACGAATTCGATCATTATTTAATCCACCTCATTTATATGCATTAGTAAAGATAATACCGCCTGAGTAGCTGCAATCAAAAGATAATAAAAAGTCCCGGAAAATCAAATTACACTTATCCATGTGAATCACTAAATCCCCATACTGAAATTCAATCGATGGCAGAGTAAATAACTTTTCTTCACCTCCTCCACCCCATCCCAGAGAATAATGAGTCTCTCCTGAATATCTCACCGACCAGAATCTCTCTAAGGTAGGAACGAAACCGAGAGAAGATGGAGCAAAACGGTACACTTTCATCGCTCCAAACTTCTCAGAATCAAAAGATTGGAAAGGGCGAGAGAGCGAGGCGAAATCGCTCCTCCTCATCTCATCTTGATTATTGCTTTTTCCACTTTGGAGAAATTCTATAAGGTGTGCAGGTAATTTTGACGGGTGTATCTATCTCATTATGCCACGTCAGGAGTGTGAGATGCAAAAAAAGAGCAACTCAAAGCTCAAAGATAAGAGATGAGCGACGGAACTAAGGCAAGAGAGAAGGAGAGACAGAAGAATGGGATGGTAAAAGGTAATAATTTATTCAAAAATTCCATTTCCATGGAGAATGCCTCAATCTTATTTGGAATGCAAAGTTTGTCATTCATCACTAGCTACATATGAGAGAGAGGCAAGCGTCTTACTACTGTATGTTCCACACCTTTGCTCATCTCTCTCCTCCTCTCACCCGCAGTTGGATGCATACTCGGTAATCTTCTTTAGCGAAGGAGAAGATGCAAATAAAAAGTTAAGTCAGAAAAGACGAGTTGGAGTATTCAGAGTATTCCACCTTCTCAAATTCCTTTTCACCTCTCTCACAGTTTCCAGTAACTGTGCATATATTTGGGTCGAGAAGCTAATATGCTTTCACCAAGCAGCGTTAGCGTTACTTACGCAACGTAGTTATCAAGAGGAGAAAGCACCGAGTAAAACGTCCGAGTGCAAGAGGTTATGCACGCCTTCTTTTTCTGCCAGTATCATAACCTGAGGATCGTTTCCGTCCTGGTTTTACTCTTATTACTTTCCTCATTTACGCCAGCAAGTACAGGATCATCACTTTCACCCAGGCTCGCAGCATCCATGGCCAGTGTGCCAGTGAAAGTACCAAACCAAGAGCAGGAACCATACGGCCCTGCTTCTGCACCAACACTCTCCATGGTGTGCAACCAACCTACTTTCTCCTTACTTTCTCCTAGTTCACTGCCACTGTGAACTCTTATGCGACTACGTGCTTTCTCCTACGGTACAGAGCACTCGCACCCACCCACCGTAATTCAGGAATGAGCGCTGCACCGCCATAACTTTTTTGGCTACAATCTGCGGCCTTGTGTTGACTTTCTGGGTAAAAAGCTAACTGAAAACGGGGACAATCGTGGGAAAACTGTTTAAACTGTTAGCTCAGCTAGTTTTTACCAGGTCATAAATTTTCCGTCCGTGCACACCATTCAAGTCATCCTTCAGAAGAAAGTTACGGGGCGTCTTGGGAAACTTGCTCTGAGGCAACTTAACCATCTGGAAGCTGGGAAACAATAGAATGCAATGCCTCCTGAATGGCGGAAAAGTTCCGGGCCATCGTCATAGCCTGTAATGGCAACAGCGGGAACAGGCTGAATAAAAGCCCCGGGAGTGAGGCTACAGGGCTGGGAAAACAAAAAACTTTCTCAATACACCATACAAAAGGGGAGTAAAGGAACACAATTGTGTGAGCAGGTTCTAAAAAAGTTGTTAGTTGTTCTTTTATGTCAAGTGAAAGTTTCCTCCATTAGTCGCCGTTTCTGGAAAGGTATGCACTGAGCTTGGCATGTCGTGATTCAGGAGCGGTGGTTCAAGCCAACTCGTTTCTGAAATGGAGGCGTAGGGCAAATCTACAGGATTAAGGTGAAATGCATGTGTCAAAGGAGAGGATAAACAAACGGGGAGTAATACACTAACTGACTGTTTAAACTTTGGTACTCCACTTTAGCTCAATCACCGCTTTGGATTATGCATAAGCTACGGTAGGCGGTAGGTAACTCAGGGGTCGGAAGCTATGTGAACCAAGGTAAAAGTTACGATTCAGTTACCCAGGGACGGATTGCCTGATCCTTGCTTCAGCCTCGGTCTCAACCGGCAAATGCAGCCGGGCCGTATACTTTGTAAAGTTCACAAAAACAAGCTTACACGTGGGAATTGTCAGATGGACAGATTCAAAACCACTTTAAGTATTTACCGGAGCTGAATGCGTATATTTTTCATACCACGGGGCTCAACAACTTTTCAACAAGTTCCGTGAAAGTACTTGTACTTTTCAAATGGGATAAGACCCGAAACTCGATCACGTCAAAGATACCTAAGGGACACATCCTCTCCGAGTTGATCTCAGTGATATTGCTCTACATGGACTTGCGGAGGAGGACGTGTCAAATTTTGGTGAACGTTGTGACTTTCTCCAAAAACTCGTACTTTAGCTTAACCGTACACTCTAGGAAGTGCAAGCATGTGGTCAAATACCGTAGGCTGAAGCTTAGGAACAATTTCGAATATTCGCACCATCAAATTTTTCAGTCATTGAAATATTGTGTAGTTCATTGGTCTATGGTTGAGGATTGATCTGCTGTTGGTGGCGATGGTACTCGCAGAGCTGTTGACGGAAGCTGGTTCCAAGGGCCATGCAATGTCAAGAAGGATGGTGAAACCAAAGACCGAGAAGTGAAAACAACTTCGGACAAGCACACTGGTACAAGAGCTAAGTTTGTTCCCGAGTTTTACAAGAACATTCTAAGGAAAAACTGAGGAAACTTGGGAAAAAGTGTATTAGAAAAGTTGTGTTTTCCAACTACTGCAGCGCCCACAGCAGTCCTTCAAAGCATTTTTCTTCAAAAGTAAGATAAGCAAGCCTCCCAAGAGGCTTCTTCTTGTGATGCAAAACAAAAAATATTGCAAGCTCCTTTTGCCCTCCGGCAATTTCTCTTTCAAAATCTGTCCGGAAAACTAAAGTGGAACCTAAGCACGTTTGTTGTAATCCTTTCTCCTGAGTCAAACTCAGGAGTTTCATCCCTTCCATCCTGCGAATGCTTCCCCTCATCAGCGGTGCAAACACGAGTAGAGAAACAAACATAAGGCAAGGAGCTCCTAGTTATCATGCAAAATGCCGCCATTCAGTGGTGAAAGCACCAGGAGAAAGTCATAATTTAGCCCTAATCATACAAACAGGGTGAAAGTAGGAACTAAATGAAGGAAATCTGCCATGATTTATTTCCGTCGAGACGTCATGAGTGACGACTACGACGACATGCGTGGTTATTGATTTAACATGCTGAAAGACTGAAAGCTAACGACTCCTTCCTCCTTCTTAACAGGTGGATCTTCGGCACATCAATCAAACAGACTCGAACAACAACATCGAAATGGGGATGGATCTACAAGACTACTACATTTCCGTGGAGTGGGACATAATGAAAGTTCCCGCGGAGCGGCACGAGGAGTTCTACACCTGCTGCGAAGGTCAATTCGTCGACATTGTGTTCAACATCACGCTGCGGCGGAAGACGCTTTTCTACACCGTCAATCTCATTATTCCATGCGTGGGAATATCATTTTTGTCAGTGCTCGTCTTCTACCTGCCCTCCGACTCGGGCGAGAAGATGTCACTTTGCATTTCTATCCTCCTCTCTCTCACCGTGTTCTTCTTGCTCCTCGCGGAAATCATCCCGCCAACGTCTCTCGCAGTCCCTCTTTTGGGAAAATATTTACTCTTTACAATGACCCTCATTACCTTCTCTGTCATCGTTACCATCTGTATTCTCAACGTCAACTACCGCTCCCCGGCCACACACAAAATGTCACCCTGGGTCCGCACCATCTTCATTGAAATTCTCCCCAAGTATCTGTTCATCAAACGACCCAGTAAAGATGATGAGGACGAGGATGAAACCTTGGGTGAGTACCAAAACCTCTTGTGCCAATTTCTCCCTCCCTCTGCCTCTTCCCCTCTCTCCCCCCTCTCTCACTTTCTCTTCCTTTCACCCATGTACCTCCTAGTGTTGCATGCATAGCCCGGAGCTCTATTCACTCCCTCACACTGCCATACCAACTCCAGCCCCTGGCCTTTCTTCACGCTTTCACACGTTGGAATTTCACCTACTCCCGTCCCCGTTTCAAGTGATCCTCTTGAATTGAAATTCCCATAAACTGGGCTACAAGCGGGACATGGTCCACAGGGACAGATTTTGCGGCGAAATTTTTACCAAAACCTTATCACTTATTAATGCTGGTTGGGTAGTCGAGTAAAAGGCCTGACTGGTTTGAACTACCACGCATGCCAAGTCAACGTATGGTTTTCAAGTAATCCTGGAATTTGAATTATTACCACCTACTTCTGGTTTTGATATTAGGCGGAGGAAGCCTCGGTGGGACCGGGAGCGGCGGCGCTCATCTTCCAATCTGTCATATACACGGGCTGAGCCCACCTCAAGAAATCGAAATCCCCTTTTATCCCAATCTACCATCTCCGATTTTCCTCAGTGAGTCTGAAGCCCATCGACATGCGTTTTCGGACGCGAAGCGATTTCCATCAGAAATCGAAAAAACTGCCACTAATATACGATTCGTTGCTCAACACAAGAAGAACAAGGACAGATTTGAACTGGTAAGTTTATCGTAAGGAAATGCCACCAAATCCTACGTACGTCTATAGCCTTATCCCAGTATCCATTCCAAAAAAGTAATCAGCATAAAAACGCCATTTACTTCCCTTGAACGTAATCTAGGGAGTAGTGAAACTGCCTCTGGAAAGACACATCTCATAAGCATTTTATAGGCTTGCGTATTTTAAACACAAGACGCGTGACTCCTGCCAACAAAGCCAGTCCGTCAGTTAAACAAAATAAACTTCCATCACTTTCAGCCGCATCAGCCTACATAAGTATTAGCGTGGGTTCATAAAAACTTTGTTTAAGAGCGGATCAGTGTTGCCTGTCAATCATGCAAATAGATGTTCACATTCTGCTTTCTCCGGAACCGAGTCCTTTCTCGCAGCTGTAAACTTTCCAGTGAAACTTTCCAAACTAAAGTAAACTCATATTCACCCCGTTCTCGGAAATGATTCCCAGAGCGGGTTGCTTCACTTATTACGTTCTTCCAAGTCTTTCTCCGACTTCTTGAACATCCCTGGTAGTTTTACAACTCTTAGTCTATACAATGAAAGCCTATTGCAGTGCATTAGCCACAAACAAGTAGGCGTGAATTGAAGGGAGAAGTGAGTCGATAAATTTTCAAAGTTTATTCTTCGAGTTAATGGATTTTCGGCAGGAAATTGAAAGTTATCTGCGTAGGTGTATATGGACTGGTGTGGATACGCAAGGCTTTTTAGCGCTTAGCGATTGAAAACTGTTGTATGCAAGTTGAAGTCAAAATTTATCTGTGCTCAGTAACAGCGGAACAGTAACGGAGCTAGCGGGAGCATACATGCAGTAAAATTTGTCAGTTGTGAAAGTCACTGTTGTACGAATCAAGTCTCAGAGTACATGGAAGAAAAACTGCTGGAGAAAAATCTATTCTCATAGGATTCAAAAAGTATGAAGCAAAAGGACCTTCTAGCTGGAAGCAGTACAAACTACTATGATGCAAATACTGGGAAAGAAAGAGAGAAAGTGTTGCCAAAGAATGAAGCTCTTTCGGCTGGAAAAGAAACATGTGCTCTGGTGTAGTAATGCAAGATACTGAGAATTCCGAGCCAAAACTCGTGCTCATCTTTGCTTCGGGCACTGGACTAGAACGCAGGAATAAATACAAATGGTTCCTTCCTCTTTCTTGCTATGCTTCTTGAAATCATCTACAGGCAAATTCCTTTAGAATTTCAAACAAAGAGAAAGACTGCTCTTTCTCTCCTTCTTTAGCCGAGTAAGCATTTTGATGATCCCTCCTAATTCCTGAGATGAAAATCCTTATTTCCCATCATGTTTTCTTCCTTGCTGCCATTTCTCTCTTCCTTGGTAGAACAAATGATGCAGATCATGGACACGAGCAAAACCATTACCTTACCTCGGAGCAATCTTAGTGGAACAATAAGCTCTTATTTCCTTTTGTAATCTTCAGTGTTTTAAAAGTCAGCTTTAGATGTGCTAGAGACAAAGAAAATGTATCTAAAAGATTATCGTGAGACTGTCCTTGAGTATTCTCCGTCAGACATGACTATAGGCGAAAGTTCTAGAAAGTAACATACCCATGCCATGACATTGGTTAAAGGGCTATACGTTGTGTTGTGAATAGTTCGGTGAAAGCCTACAGCACATGAATTAGAACAGGATTCACTGATAACTGGTTCGCCGAGGCTGCATGACTTGTACATTTCACAATTCTGACTACCTCAAGCGGTGCATTTTTCTTCCAGTTGATCAATTCACAATGACCTTTGATTACAGATAGAAGAAGATTGGAAGTACGTTGCCATGGTTCTTGATCGACTGTTCCTTTGGATCTTCACCGCCGCTTGTATCCTCGGCACCATAGGCATCATCTTCCAAGCCCCGAGTCTGTACGACACGACAAAGCCGATTGATATTCAGTATTCTAAAATTGCCAAACAAAAGCTCATGTCCATGGGCCCTGAGGACGACTAGAGGAGAAAATAAGTTTTCCAAAATCTGAAATCACTACGATTACGACGATACTGTCTGTTATGTCTGCTGACTCATCTTAAAAAGTGAATTTGATTTTGATATTGAGTGGGTGGTCTGACACTCATATAAAGTAGAATGCGGAAGCAAGTGGATTACTAAGGTTTATTCTTAATTATGATACGAGCTCAAAAATCATTTCGTTCTAGAATAACCTTATTTAAGTTTTAAAAGTACTGGTACTGTTAAAAAAACTTGCAAAGCAAATAAGTTACAGGGGCTATTTTCAACGGAGGAATTTGCCCAAAAAGATTACCCTGTACAGAAATTGTTATAGGTCATACGATGGTTGTAGGAGATAAATTAATGAAGGACGACGGCAATTATGAGTGAGTTGAATCGTATTTATTATAGTGATAGGAACATCTTGTAAACAATCTTAATCTTAAGGCATTTTCGCAAAGCAAAAAGTTGTTAGAAAGCGAGCTATTGGTGTTATAAACGCTGTGGTAAACTCAGATTGTGACTTGACTTGATGAATTTGAGATGTAAAAGCTATTTATTTGTTATCGGTTTAAATAATGCACGCTATGAAATATTGGGTTAATTGAAAATAATAGCTAAGTAATTTAGAGCAAATGGTGATGAAAAAAGCCCATATGAGAAACTATTATCAAGTGCGTTTTCTGAATGCTGTTATGCGTATTTTAAGTGTGTAGGAGGATACAAAATTAGGTAATGACAATAGAATCTCACAAGGAATCACTTTGAGCGTGTACTACTTAATCACGTTTTAAAATAGCTAGTTTGTTGTACCGCTACATATGGCGCTGATAAGAGAAATAAATGAAAGTTGACTAGTTGAAGAAGAACCGTTAGTTTACTTCTTGCACTTGCAATAGAATGATTTGCTGTTGACACTCGGTCTCAGATTAATTATAGCCGATTAATTATGCACGGCAGATGTGATTGATGCTATAACGGTCTGATCGTTTTCAGATTTGTGAGGCCAGTAAGGGAGATCTCAGAATGCAGCACTGAAGGCTGGTTTTCAGAAACGATTTGCTATTATGTACTACGCACCGCACACCCTACACCTTAATCACTAGATGACGTTTAATAACATTAACCGCTCTTCTGAGCATCGGCGGCTTATGCCATCTAGTGTCCGGTCAGAAAAATTTCACCACGATACGATGCTCTTCCGAATTCAAACCTTTAGCGGAACTAGGCTATAGCCATGTTGCCAAATTGTGATCTCATTTTAGTGTCATCTGCACTGCGGTTCCGGGTCTCAAGATCATTTATTGGCAACGCTCATTGCGATTTTATTAAATGTGAATAACATTCCAACAGTGTATGTATTTTCCATGTGATCTGTACATGGCTGTCCTATCCTATGTACACCTGTGCTAGTGCGGATGAGTGTATATATTGCCTACTGCGGGAGGATTTTTTACGGCCGAGAGAAGTACCGTATGTAATTATATGGAAATGGGACAGCGGTCGCCGTCGGTCGCGAGTGTGTGTATTACAATTTGATCAGTTGCTTGTACACGGTTTGAAGCAATGGATTGACATGGATTTAAAAAAAATATTAATTAAATTTTGAAGGTGCTCTTAATCGTTCGGTATAAATTAATTTATTCGAATTTATCATCAAGTCAAAGCCCATAAGGAGCTACAGTTTGCAAGGGTAAGTAAACAGAGCAGCGGTGTTTAATTGTTGATATTAGTGCGTTACGCATTAAAGAGGGCACGAAGGACGTTACTGAAATTTTAATCGACGTTTTATTTAACAAGATGCTTTAAATGTTGATGGTTGATTTTTCTGCCTGTCAAGAGATTATTGAACTGCAAATTCTTAATAGTTTAGCCTAGCCAAAATCATTTCGACTGTAGGCCGGGAAATATTTTTTGAATTCACATTGTATCAGGATTTTCAGAATATTTATTTCCCTAAAGCTTATTTTGTAGTTAGGATATTAATGTGTAAGGTTTTGTAATAAAGTTGGCTCGGGCTCAGATGCCATCACAAAGACGAATCGTAAATGCTGCAAAGGCAAGACAGAGCACTGAACCGGCTGTATTTTTGTCTAGAGAAATTGTGAGCTAATGTATATTATTATTTTAGTTTCGCTTTAAAATTTCAAATACTTCAAATTCTCAAATCATGCTTTCATATCGGCAATCGGTATATAAAGCAATTTGTGTCTCAACAAGTTTCTCTTTTTCTGTTTCAGATGGTCACGTAATGCGAGCTTAACTCTTTGAGGATGAATGGGAAAATCTGAATGCCTACCTTCATTGATAGGAAGCGATTGCATAGGATTGTCAAAGAGGTGTGAGAAATTGTGAATAGGTTAGTGAGTCAGGTTAATTTATTTTATTTGCATTCAGGATTCAGTTATTGGCTGATTATTTTTTTAAAGAAATTCGAATAGGGTTAACTTATTTTCGTAGGAGACCAAACTTGTGGTTTTTATCATATGACTTTAGCAAATGTCTTTTATCAACCACGTCTCTTAGTAACTTGTTGGTGACTGATCGGTATTCTTACAAGGTTTAAAGGTTGATTAAACTTTTCTTGTAGCTTGTGGTTTTGGGAAGCAGGGTTTTCTACATACTCATTCGTTACAATCTCATAGAGTTAGGTTTTGGGAGGACCAAAATTAGGCTGATACACGCTGATGTTAGCTGCACGATGGGAGTGTTCAATCCCTCGGTTGATTCGAACAAGTTAGGGTCCATGGGCAGAAGTGGATCGCTATCCTCCAAAAATGATGACGACACTAAGACCGAATCTGCCGCGAGCGAAGGTGGTAGGAGTCCGGGAGCTGGCAATCGACCTCCGACCCCTACCGTTCATAACAAGGACTCAAAAATTAAAATCAACTTGAATATGGAATCTGGAATTTTCGGTGGGGATACGACAGTTAGAAAATTCATCGGACCGCAATTACCAGTCAACGGTCATCTAGGCGGCCACAAACCAACCTTGAGCTCTTCAGCTGCCGATGACGACTCAGAAAATAGTGTAGTGGCAGGTGTTGTGACGGAATGTAAAGACAATAGTGCAAGTGGAAATCGAACGTTGAGTGCTAATTCGAACGGGAATGGTAAAGAGTATGGACCGTTTATTCAATCAGAACACTCAAAAATCCTAGTCCAACAGCAAAATCGGAACGACATGGCGAAAGTTGAGGATGTAAAACCTGACAATTCTTCGAGTCATACTCTGAGCAGCAAAAATGGAGTAGTAAATCGCAATGATGAGAGAAATACCAACGGATCTAGTTGGTTCCAAACGAGTCCCAGATCCAACGGTGTTGGTGGTACCTATGTTCAATTACCAAAACCGAAAGTAGTGCTGTACGACAGGAAGAAAATAATACAAGGGTGGAGAATGAAACTCAATGTTGGGGTTGGTTTCATTAACCTTGGTAATACTTGTTACATGAATGCGGCTCTGCAAGTATTATTACACACTCCGGCGTTTCTTAACTGGCTGTTGGAAGAACTTCGTGACACTGAGCACAAGTCTAAGTGCGAGAACAGCGTTAATCACGATCAGTGCACTATTTGTCCCATGATTAGCATTGCTTTGAGCTTGTACCATAGCCAGGCTCCAGTCAGGCCAATGCCGATACACAATAAATTAAGAGGTGAGTTGTTCTAGAAATAGCTTGAGTCAAATAGAAACCAGGCACATTACTTCCTTTATATTTACCTTTGGCTATAACTTTATCTACGAACAAAGGGGTCGTCGATGACATTCATCCAACCGACTTTAAATTCCTGCAGCGTCCTAAGGTTTAAATATTACCAGAAAGTTTTTGCACCACGGCAGTCATGAGTCAGTGTCAACTGCTAGCTTCACTGGTCCAAAAATCGAACTTGGCTGCAGGCACTTAAAGCATCGTAAAATACTTAATATTGTCATCGACGACGCACCCGAACTCAACGATTTGCGTTGGTAGTGTACCTGATGAGCCGGTTCTAGTTGTGTTTCATTTTAAAAACTGTTATCCTTTTCGTCAGCTTTAGTAAAACATTTTAACCATGTTGTAAATACCTGTTTCAGTCATTGGCAAGAATTTCAACTACGGAAGGCAAGAGGATTCCCATGAGTTTCTTCGACTACTTCTGGAATCAATGGAAAGGTCCTATTTGACTGCTAGGCCGGATTGCCGTCGCCTTGATAGCCGATCCAAAGAAACGTCCCCTCTGGGACAAATCTTTGGTGGATACACAAGAAGTGAAGGTGGGTTGAGAACTTTGATGGTTTTCTGAGCGAGTTTGCTTTTACGTTAATGAGATACGAATATATACAACTTTTGATCCCGAATATTAAAGATTGTGTGGACTTTTCATTAATTCACGCTTATTTTAATGGATTTCAGTGCGCTGTCTAACATGCCGTCAAATTTCCACAACATTCCATCCACACGCGGAGCTCCAGCTTGATATTCGAGAAGTTAACAATGTGGAGGATGCATTAGAATTCTATTTTCAAGAAGAGCGGTTAGATAATGATGACTACAAGTGTGAATGGTGTAAATGCGTGCGACCTGCGACCAAGAAGCAGTTTATGGAGATTGCTCCGATTGTGCTATGTATTCAGCTCAAAAGGTTTCGAGCTTGTGGAAGTAAAATCAAGAAGCCCATTTTTGTCAATGAAACCCTAGATTTGACTCGGTTCATGTTCCATCGTGGAACTAATGAAAAGCAAACAGTAAGAAGTGTTTTGAATCTGTAGTGAGGTCTGAATGTGTACGGCATGATGTTACATCATTTTCTTACATTGCAGCCGTGCGCATACCGATTGATTGGTTTGGTAACTCACATTGGACCATCGCCCAATTTCGGACACTACACTGCTATAGCGCAAGCACATAATGGTAACTACTACCATTTTGATGACTCATGCGTTCGTATCACGTCGTTGAATCAAGCGCAGAATGCAGATGCGTACATCATCATGTACGAATCAATACCTGCGAAGTTACTAAGTAGCATGAATAAGTCATCTCCTACCGCTTCATCGGCTTCTACCGTTGCTTCAAAAACTTCAACCGATGTCGTTACGAGTCCGGTCTCATCAACTGCTAATGGAGATGGAGCGTCTAAAATTAATTCAACCCCTCAGTCTAATGCAAGTCCTAATAGCGAGGCTGTGCGGAAGCCTTCACCACCTGCAAGCTCTACGGCTGTAGGGAATACTAACAGCGTCCAACCTTCTAAGCCTCACATAGAGTTTAGGTTCAGTAATTTAATTAACCCACCGCCTTCTCGACCAGCGATTCTAACAGAAGCAATGAAGTCGAATCACGGACTTTTATCAGCATCACAAGGTCATGCTGGAGGTACGAGTGTTGCAACGCACACTGCTTCGTCAAGTGAGGGTCGTTCCTTTGCTGTATCCACCACTCCTAAACCTGGTGTCACGAAAGCGGACGAGTCCAATCATAAGAAGCCATTGGTACCATACAGTAGCGATGATGAAGATGATGATGATAATAGCAAAGGCATGAAACTGCAGCCATCCGATCATAGTATGGAAGCCCCGCCTGAAGCAAATGAAGCTCCAGTGGTTGCTGGAGCTCGCGGAGAAGAACTATCAAGCAGTTCTACATTAGGTGAGACCATTTTTTCAATTAGTATATGAAATTTTATCTTTAGTGGAGAATGTCGATTACTGTACTATCATGAACCAAGTAACTGATCCCTTCTACAATTATGCTTTCAAGCAGACGTGACGGCAAGCTCGATCGCGATAAGCAATGATAAGAAACGCCCGCTAGAAGCAAGTAATTCGAGTGAGGATGATCAAGAAACCGTGACTCCTAGCGTAAGTGCAACAATTTCTTTATACTTTGAACGTAACTTAGGGTAAAGGATTAAAAATATGCATGAAAGGCTCCCTGATCTCTATCCGTGCATGTTTCTCTATGCATAATGAGTATTTTATTTTTGATTTTATCCTGCAGCCCGTGAAAAAGGCCAAAGAGGAGCACGAAGTCACATCCGAAGCTTCAGAGTCCTTATCTCTACCAAGATCATCCTCACCACAGTCTTAACATTTACTGCAATTTGTAGATGGGCTCTGCCAGCTACTTTATCTAGACAAATCCTACTATGGTTCTATTACCGAAATATTAGATACGTATTCAACTTGTGTACATGTAGCAATTTATGGTTCTTTACTTACCCTTGTATATATGGTGGCATGCTTATGCACTTCAGACTGAAATCGTAAATGATTTAAGGACATGCGAATGCCTGATTGTTAGCAGGTATCTTGCTTAGCGGGGATTAATATGAAATGACCGCTTCAAAATCTAAACTTGTTGGATAGTTTCCTAATCAGAGTGTGAACCATTGTTCCAATGAAGTGAATCATTGAATGCACAGATTATTGGTATGGTCATGTATGATGTGGCGTCAACCAGGACCTTAGGCGGAAGCATTATGTATGTGCACAACAAAAGCACGAGTGTTAAGTTTGAATGTGTCCTCTATGTGCTCACCAGTTGTGAACTCAGGATGTAGAAAATATCGTTCTCAAGACATTTATCTATACAGATACAGATATTATTACACAATTGTATTATAAACGTAATATTCATGCGGATTGACTCACGCGTTACGCAAATTCGGAATCAAGAGAAGAGTAGAATAAATCCTACAAGATTTTGTACTTCACACGGATTCTAATGTCTACAATCAGATTTGTATCGCTCTGCGTTACCATTTCAATCTGATAATTCCAATTCAAACCTGTTGAGCAGTAACTAAAGTTGGTGACTAAATCACCTTGAAATCCAGATCACGAAACGTATGCTTCAGCACTTATGACCAACTATTTTGTAGACTTCTAGATGGGCATCAGCAATGTTGATACTTTGATTTAAAAACGGCTTATATTCCCACTTCATATCAGTAAACTCAACCCCCCTTCTACGAATTGAATTGTGCAAAAAACTAACATAGGTTTTCTTAACCACGTAGAAGTCGTAGTTCTACATCTACTCAATCCAGAATTTTGGGCCTTTTCTTGGATCCGGACTCATTCATTAGCCCAGGACATGCGGATTGGTCAAAAAACGGTGAATACTTCTGGGTATCTTCCAATGGATAAATGAGACGAAAATTTCCGAGATGCGTTTCTTCGTGGCGCATTTGCTCTAAAAATATCTTCGAGTACCGGTTCGACGTTTCTCTACTGCAGGAACATTAAACAAAATAAAGAAGGAAGTAATTTAGCTAAACCAGATCTCATGATGAAACTATGTAAGAGTTCGCTAAGTAAGCAGTTAATACTTCTAGCTCACCCCTTTGAATGACCATCTGATTTAAGCATTCCATTCCGAGCTTGAACTCCATGGCTGACTCGAGGTGAGGTGGAAGTGGAGCCTGCACTGTCCCCAAGGTAGATGATCTTAAACGTATCTTTCAGAAGTGATTCCTTCACATCTGCATCTACAGGTAGGTCCAGATTAAAGCTCGGGGAGTGATTCACCTGTGCCAATGAAATCATGGTAAAGAGCAGAAATGAAACATCAATTATGTGTTTACGAAGAAGGACCGCCACCGTAGTTGCTGTCTTACCTCAAGAAGATACGGTTTAAGCGACCGATCAATCAAAATGTCAAATCCAAGGACCTCAAAGCAAGAGCTTCCCATCTCATGCCTCGGAAAGGATGCCCGGTAGTAGTGGCGAAGAGTTGGTTGAGCGGCGATTAACGTTTTGATGACAACCGAATCAATCGAGTCCTGCAGTTGCTGAGTGTCAAAGTTATTATCGGCCAAAATCTTGAACACCGCCGACATCTTACTGGAACAAATTCAGTGTCGTTATGTACAACGCAATATTTGAGTCAACTCTGCACTCATCATGCGACAAAAATGGTCTTAAAGTATTATTGGCTTAAGTCTCATAGCTAATATCGATTAGCGAGTACTTCAAGCATTAATTATTACCGCTTACTTCCATCACCGTCATACGACTGACTGAACTTATTGAGAGAGTAGTTCGTCAGGTGCATATAGATCATATCAATGTTAGTATCGTTCGGAGCGCAGTATTTGATCGTTGCGAACCTTGAAATCAGATCAGAAGTACATGCAGTTGTAAATTCAATAGTTTCTCCATCACCGTTACGACATTAAGCTAGACTAAGCGCCAGATCAGATGTCAAAATCACTTTACACACCTTGCTATCCCTTCGTTGTAAATGAAGACCCTCAAAGGGTCGCAGGAAGTTATAAGGATGTAAATCCGCAAATCAAACTTGTAGCCGTCGATGAGCAAAGGCTAGAATAGGAAACATGAAGGAAGTTGAAATACAATGTCATCGATAATTTCATTGCATCGATACAACGTAACAAGCTCATGAATAATTCTTGCTACAATCGAGAGTATCGACATCGACCTATTGACGGGACCTACCTTCGGGATGTACACTTGACAAATGAGTTTCGCGAAGGGGTTCAGCTTGCGAATATTTCTTGCCAAAAAGATCCCCTTGCCTTGACAGCCAGAGTCGGGTTTGCAGATGTAAGTGGCAGTTCTTCTTCAATCGCGAGTAGGTCAAAAGGTCCGCCATACTATGAAAAATCATGAGGAGAAGCGTAAGTGGGATAGTGTGTGTGTGCCGCAATTTGGTCTTACATTATGTGCAAAAGAAGCGCAAATCTTAGCATAGCAAACATACTCACTCCGCAGGTAAGCTCCAAGTCCGGGGAAAGAAATTGTAATCTTCTGGAAAACATTTTCTCATACGATTCAAGTTACGAGCGAGCTTGTCCTTAGCGACAAATCTCATTCATACCGGGGAAATGATTCGCCTTTTGTACGGGTGGTATTTTGCCCAGGAAAATCGTGTGTGTGTTCTAAATTGAAAGAAGATTCGGTAAGTTAACCAGATTATGATGTGGCCGATTTCTCGATTGATGCAAGGGTTAACATCACTAGAATCACTAAGGAAGGTTGTTCTCCGCCCCTATTTTAACTTAATCAAGGATGCGGATATTGAAAGCAGCCATGCGAATTCCATAGCCGATTTCTCAATTGATGCAAGGGTTAGCATCACTAGAATCACTAAGGGAGGTTGTTCTCCGCCCCTATTTTAACTTAATCAAGGATGCGGATATTGAAAGCAGCCATGCGAATTCCATTATTCCACCAAAATATTAAATATACTTGGAACCTCCTCATGTCCAACGCTTTCTCTAGTGGTATGGGAGTGTCCGTCCAGATGATATTCCACACATCATGTTCATCCACTTCCCGGAATTCGAGCTCTAGGGCTATTCGACGAACGACATCGTAACGGCAGCCTTCCAGACAAATTGTCTTTCCTCTGAAAGATCAGGGTAATTTCTTGTCAATTTTTCAAAGGAAAAGTTGTGTGAATTAGCTAAAGGCCCGAAGAAATCCAAGACTCCCAACTCACACACGCAACCTTTCTGTTGTTTACAATCGATTACATAAATAACGATACGGTTTTATCGAATCATGTTGAACGCTTTCCCTTGTAGCTTCACTAACTAGCTGGAGTGACCATTAGCAGCTGCTGAAGAAATTGAAAAATTTCCAGCGCTAGAATCCATCCTCATCAGCTAATTTTCAGGGTATCTTTTTTAACTCCCGAACTA
>VRMD01001194.1:0-18363 GCA_009872375.1 Sminthurides bifidus
ATTAGTCTGTCTCTACGTTTAGATAGCTATTGTTAGCTGCGGCTTGGCTAGAAACGGCTAAAGCGCTTATTATGATTTTCTAACAGAAATGTTAGAAAATAACAAGAATAGACCAGACTAGATTTAGCGGTGGTTTACAAGGTATTTGTAAGTGTTCGAGTGTGTTTTGCTTTCGCAAGTGGCTTGAACTTTTGTTTCAAAGGAACCCATTTTACCTAGATTCATGTCTCCGTAAAGAGCAAATGCAAGGATGTCGAGCAGGTTATGGCACTCCGTTCACATGGTGACAAAGTTAAAATTGCAATGTTAGAAATTGCTGAAGCGAGAATTCGCTCTTTGAGCTCGTTGCTGTGGTAACCTCCCTGCAATGGTGTTGGTTCGAAGGAATGTTAAGCATTGGGACATGGCAATCACCAAAATCTGCGAACGTGCCTAAACATGTAGCAACTGGTTAAAGAAAAAGCCCTTTTCATTGACATTGTTTGACCTTGTCGCTACTGAAATAGCAGCTTTAATCACGTGGAAAACAAATTGCCAATTATTAAGGAAGTGATTAAGCTTCACCTCCTAGAACACAAGCCCGCGGCAATGATACTTTCAGTATTTTCACATAACAACCAACCTGTATGACCAACATCAAACGTATTAAGTAAGGATAACAATGAAAAGGCAATTAATTCTGGGCAATGACTCTTAACAATGACCAATTCCAATTACCTAGTGATATTTGCGTATTTCAAACATGTGGCAAATACGTATATGACAATTTCGGACCGTGCAAAATTTTTGACCGCCAAAAAAATAAATCTATTCCTTCTTTGTTTCTTTTCTCAAATGACAATAGAAGGGACCATGATATTAATAGCACTCAGCCTTAGGGCTCTGAGAACTAAGGGCAAGAGTAAGAAGCCCTGACAAGCTGTCCTAATCACTTCCTCAGAAAGAGGCTTTACATGTGGCAAACACGTGTCTCGCTTAATTAGCCATTAAGCAGTTGAACAAGTGTACTTAAAATTCTACTTGTATGGTATGCTTAAGATTCGAATTACTCTTGACATTGTGTGCACCTACGGCTTGCCAAATTAGCTAAATCTCAATCACACAGCATTTTGATTGCTACGGTCTGCAGTGCCAACGTCAAGGGCACGTGTTCTGACATTTAGCAGCCTGTTCGGACTTTGATAAGGGGTAAATGTCCAAATCTTCGTGATTGGTCTGACGTACATGATGTACAAAATGCACTTATGCAAATGAGGTTTTCAAGAAGTCGGAGAAATATATGGCAAAAATGTATAAGACAGGCTCAAATACTACGTGTATTTAGTTGCAATTCAGCAACAATTTTACCAGCTGTGTCTTACAGGTTAGTGACTTTGCCTAGCGACAGGAAACGCATTTTTATGCAAGTTGAAGTTTTTGTGTGCAAGATTTCTCTATTGAACCTGTCCAATGATACACTTTCAGTCTCGTCGAGAGTGTCGCGAATGCTCCACTGTAAATTAATCCTCTTGGCCTGCTCATAAGGCACCAGAGGCATGTATTCTGCCTGGGTTTACCTCCTTCGTAGGACTTTCATAAGGATCGAAAGCAGTCACAATGGTAATGAAGACTAAGAGAGAGGGAGAAAAAGCAATACTCAATCGATTACCTGTGGTTACGGAGTGTGAACACACGGAGAAGCCAAAGTGCTTATTAGAAAATTCGCAATTGTAACAGGCATGAATTACATTAAGACGCTCTCGTCCTCTCATTACAAAGCTTTGTAAAGGTACATGTGTTCCACCATGCATAATTGAGGCATTGAAACTTTATGTCATTGCTCTGGGCAAAGTGTACTGTCGGTTGATCTGCGCTGTCAAGGCGTGCTTTTGATGTGACGCTTTTCTATTCATTTTGAGAAGTTAATTCTTTTTTCCTCATTAAACAAAATGCGAAAACTTTTTGACTCAGGAATCGAATTATATGATATTTAAAACCGATTGTTCTGCCGGGTCACGAAATTCTTAACGTGACCAGGAGATGAGGGCACAGGACAGAGCTGTCTTTTGAGTTAGCTGAGCTTAGCATCATCGTGATTATGGACTCAGGTGAGAGAAAAGGAAATCGAAGTAGCATTGCGAATTGGAGTTTGCAAATTTCAAACTCGTTGAATTGGACCCATTGCCGCATCTGCTGTTTGATACGTGTCAAAACACCTTAGAGCTGGAGGCTAGTTTCATCTGAGATTTGGTATGGGTCCACAACATTGTATGTCAGGGTCAGCCTGACGTATAGTCCTGCTGATGGAGTCAAAGAGGTACGCTGCCACCTTCCGTGGAATAATTCAGGGGCTATTAATAATTTTGCCATGGCTCCGTTCGGTAAACCAGCGCAAATACATGCTCAAAGAGCCGCAGTGCAGAAAACCTGCACCCCGTTCAATTGACCATCACACATCGCGTCAACAATTCAACGAGGCTTTGCATGGTGGGTGAGCAAACACATTTCGCAAACAATGCGATTTCGCGAAAGCAAGACAAACACGGCGTACTAAATAGCAAATCCATGGCATGACACCACTGTGCCATGCATACGAACAGATGTAATTGTGCTTCCCTGCCACCCTGCATTGTAATCCATTGGTGTTTGTTTACAACAGATGCGAAAGGAGATTAACCACGAGCTTCTGCCGTGCATAAGTTTGCAGTTTGCCTTCCGTTGCTGCGCTGCGGTATGAAACAATTTTGGAATGGTTTTCGTCTTTACCAACGGAATAATTCCGTTTTAATGTCATCTTTGTTAGAATGAGGAACTGTGGAACGGCATTGAATGAAATCAGGTGGTTTGACCCAGGTTGAAAAATGCGTAAACTTCAAGTTGTTGATGTAGGCTACGCACAAAACAATTTCGACTTGCTTCAGACGACGAGTCAGCCTGAATTCATTAATTCGTCATAAATGACAAAAGCACTGGTTAGAAACGCTTGCTTTCAAATCAATGTCTCATATTTCCAGGCTGGTTACCATTAGAAACGTTTGTGACCACTCTGAAGTTGCTTCCCTGTAAAATTACTCAGGGAATCAGTGCATTCATTTTGAAAAGAAAAACTCGGAGAAAATTGAGGCACACAATGCAAATACTAGAAACGTTTAATCAGGATGACAGTTTCAGTTTACGAGATAATCCCCGACTCTTGTGATTTCCCGAGTCAAAACGAGTTAAAAATATAAGAAAAGCGCATAGGAAGGAAGGGGAAGAGAAGCTTGAAGTAGAAGAATATGCAAGTCTGCAAGAACAGAGTGAGATTGTGGTTAAATCGCTCGTCGGTAATTGCATTGTGTTCGGTTTGTGGAGCTGGTTTGAAAGAGAAGATGTGCACATTGTTGCGCTCTCGGAATGCGCAACAGTACTCACTTTTTCACCACGAGAGATGAGAGGACAACTGCAGGTTTAAAGAGGAACAAGAGAAATTTTTGTCACGAGTAAGTAAAACATAACAATGACACAGCAAATGAAATCAAGGCAAATAAATGCTCCACTGTCACTTTTCCAAAATCCTTCCCCTACCCTGCTCAATGTAACCACTGACTCGCACTAACTGCTGTAAGTGTCGAAAACCTCAGAAGTTGAGAACGTGTACAGCCGTCTTTCCTTCCATTCTATGCTTATTTGCACCTTTCAATCTTGATTTCAATCGTGTCTCTTTGCTGTCTGCATCTTTGAAGCCAGGAGGTGTAGGGTTTCAGTCCATCGTACTTGATATGTATCTTCTTTTGATATTGTAAAATTCACCTGGTTCTCGATACAAAGTTTGGATGCAACAATTTGTGCAAGTCTGTTCTTCTTCTGATCTCGCCGGCTTTGAGTCAAAGCACTGATGCTACTACCATTACCGCTACCTCACGCACAATTCCTACCCAAACTCAGTCACTGAGTCAGTTAGTCACAAGATCAGTTCAATTAAATGCAATCAAAGCAAAACAGCTGCGCGGCTTTTCTTTCCTGATGCGAATCTATGCAAATCGTAACTCTCGTTTTTCTCGACAAATCAGCACGGTACTTTTACTGCGTTGCTCCTTCTTGCCATTCTAATTTACTTAGGACTATCTCTTCTGTTTTCTGCGTTATTTCTCAGATGTAATCACATCTACATTGGGTTTTTTAATTGAAATGTTATGCATACACACGGTAGAGTAGTACTTGCTTAACTGCAAAGAACAGTTTTAAGCAACTTACCGGAATTGTCTTTACTGTGAGTTACGCCGCTGACACAATGGAGCACAATTGTGATGAGTATCCAGCTGGACTTGGGAGACTTTTTCAACGAACGCATTGTAAAGCCAGATAGGGGGAAGAAGTTGGCAAAAACGTTTTCTCCAACACTCCAGGCTATGCATGCAGGTTTGGTTGGTGAAAGAAGGAAGCTTTCTTCATATACTGGTTTCGACGACTTGCTCCTGCTCTCGCACATGTAATCACAACCCGTTAATTAAGTTGTCACTACCTGTGATTCGATGTATACTAGGTCGTGAACTAGGTTTTTTCCTAGCCCGGGTTCTTCCGACTAGTGCTTGAGGTACCTATCGAGTTTGTTGAGCAGTTCCACTTCCGAGTTGCAAATACCACCTGCTTCGCGCCCATCATATATCGCATACACCATTTACAGAATTCATTGGACTTGTTTCATTTTAGCTTATTAGATAAGGCTAAGTTTCACTGTTCAATTTTACTAGGGTGGTGGTTGCCTTTTAAAACTCTCGTGGTTTAACTACAGTTCTTGCTTTTCTTAAACTTGGTCCTTGTAAAGGACATTTTGGCTCACTGGATTGGCTTTTTTCGAAGCTTGAACGCCCAGAAATCCATTATTGAAGTCATGGAGGAAATGGTGGGAGTTAAATGACCAAAGGGGCTAATTTAGTTGAAACTAGTTTGGGCTACCTTCACGTAACCGATTCGGTGTACAGGGCAAAGACTGGACTGATTTCCCCGCTGGGAGGAGAAAATGATCTGCAATTGAGTTCACTTCGTCGGACGTATTTCTCTTGTTAGTGATTACCGATTTGATGAATTCACTGAGCACTAGTCTTTGAAGCCTTTTAGGCCTCTGTCTGAATCTGTAGTTGGTAGGAGACTGTTGGGAATTGTTTATTGGCTACTAATTAAGTTGCGACTGGTCAGGAGCCGCCTCGTGCCTGCAGCTGATTCACGGACGAGACAGAGACGCAGACTGAAAGTGAATTTGAGATCAAAATCAAAAATACCAACGCAGACAATTACCGCCAAATCGTTAAACAAAGTTTGCTAAAAGAGTGTAATGTACTTGTCGTCTTGTTCTGCACTCTTTCGAGGGGTTGAACGCGGTTCTGGGATGCAGCTATGTACACAGTTTTCTTGGCGTTTAAAAGAAAAGCGCTTAACTGCTTTGGGGAACTTGAGAGCGTGGTATTTTTAATCATTCGCTCAAACCGTAGAACCAAGTCCAACTTTTGCCATAAGGGATACGCTCCTTGATGCATAGTAAAATAGGAATTGAAGTGCATGAAAGAGGTAGTTGGCTTGCCTTCACGGCGATGGAGGTAGGGGTACTACTGTGTACATTTACGGTTGCAGATTCTATTTTCGCTATTGACATGCATATGCAATACTTTTGCAATTTCTCAAGTGCAAACTTGGACTTAAGTCTCACACCTTGCTATCATAGGCTCTCGTTTGAGGTTGTGGTCCTACGCTTTCCGTTCTTACCTGTGCGGTGCTGTAATTCTTTATCACTTGCAAATCTGTTTGCACGTGCTCTGCAAATAGTGTGAGAGGCCTTCATCGTTCATAGGTCGTTCTTGTTGGAAAACAAGCATATTTGGCAGCTACTGCACCAACTTTGACATGTGACATTAAAATTCAATAAGATTTTGTCTTCTTTCATGCAAAGCTTCTCAGTTACGTAATTGAAGTTCCGCTAATGGGTGGTTTTAGATGATTCAGTCGCAGAAGGGGATGGGGTGGACGATACTATGCCGTATTAGCCTTTTAAATCAAAGAAGTTGTAGCAGCTGTCATTATTGATTCTGCCTTGACCCGGTGGCGTAATTTAAACAGTTTAAATAGCAAACTTAAACAAGTTACAATTTGCAAATGTGTGGGCTGGGATTCTTTCTTGGTAAATATTCGTCAATGGATGGGACGGTCTAGGATTTTGAGAGCCTATGGTTTGATGGTTTTGTCATCAGTATCAGTACGCATTGGGGATGGAGCATTTACTTGGTGCAGGTGCAAATCTGAAATTAGGCAGGTGGTTTCTATATTTTTCGTAGAATCATTGGTAAAAATCGGGTAAATCGGGTGAAATGCTGAAGCCTAGGGATGGAAGAGGCATGAAGGCATGTGGTATTTATAAGTACGTATGCAGAGTTTTCTGTGTGTATTAAGCACAGCGTTAAGCATTTATTTCCGTCTTCCTGTACCTGGCAAATAAGACCGATAAACTTGTAAGCATGTAGTTGCTTTGTTACTCATCTAACCCTGTACCGTTAGCGAAGGATTATAAATTAGAATGACGACGAGATGACCACGTGGTAATTTTGTAGCCTTGGACAATGAAGCTAGGTAGTTATCACTAATTAGTAATTAGTATAGTTATCCTTGGATGCGTACCTGGTTTTAGCGCATGGAATAATTAAAGGAAAAACGTTTTTTAAATGCGAGATGAAGCACAGTATAAGCAGTTGTAATGAGTCGTGAGAAGTTTTTCAAAAGACAGGAAAAATACATGTACATTTGACCATAGCACCTTTCTCCTCTTCTAACAATCATAGTCCAGTAACAGTAGTACTCGAAGCGTGTCATTTGCACGTCACCGTGTATTTACAGCGGAGTAGCTGATAAACCCATAAGTTGTAGCTTGAACAGCTTCACATTGCAGAGTGAGCAGTATTGCAAGTTTGATGAAATTACATTGTCAAGTGTGAATATATTTGCACACGTATTAAAAAATTCTAATAGGATTCTCTTTAAATTCACAGGCCTGGTTGCTCCAGACGGAGGCTACGCTGGATTCAGGGAGTTGGTGTACCTGGAAGTCGACAAGAAGATTGGAAATGATTGCGTATGCGTATCAAAAATACATTTGTACATGCCTATGTATCAACTAGTGAGGACGTAGAAGAAAATAAACTTTTGCTAAAACAAAGGATCGAACTCATGCAATGCGTACAAGAGTCAAGACATTACCTAACGTTTCTCCAAACTCTCTGCGGCGTTCCAAAGGCGTCCATTTAAAATGTGACTTTCTCCTCCATTTCCGCTCCCGGCACCTACGCTTCCACCAGCCTCTGCCACATTCTGTTGATGACTTTTGTAGGCCAGGTCGTTCAGCCTATAAAGCATACAGTTTTACACCCTATGAGTTAATAAGTGGCACTTTAACGTTCCTAATTAATGACAATCCTTTCTTTCTCCACCAGGTAACTAAATCTGACTGCGACTACATAAGTTTGTCAGCCATTTGAAAAAGTCTCGTGACGCACATCAATTCATTTATGCAGTACAATTTATGCAACTAGAGGATTTGAACTTCTATAGGGCTTTACCACCTGTGGCAAAAGTTTTTCCAAAGCCTTGCTGAAACTTTTACTCGTGGATTTTGTCCTGCTTAAGTTTACATTGGTGCTGAAACCGTAGCATGTGGTCTCCTTTTTAGTACTGAATGACTAGCCTTCCTTGTAGCGACTAACTTTGCCTTATAGATAGTACATCAGTGACTGGAGTCAGGGAGCTAGAAGACTTTGTAGACTGAAAAAGGTGGTATTAGTTGAAAGTGTAGTATCGTTTCCTCAACTTACCTGTCTGGACACCTGTAGCCCATTAGGGAAAGGTAGGCGCAATCACGAGCTATTTTAGACGCGTTTGGCCTCTCTTGGGAGCTGGTGGCGTCAGTTTCTGTAAAACGTTGGGAGGAGAGAAAACTCAATTAGGCAAGGAAGTTTGAGCTCCTCATGCAAGAAGTTCCCGCCGTTCTCGTAGCACTTTGTAACCACTTGTACTTATACTCAGGATTCAGGATTATGCAAAGAGGCTGGTTTTTAGGATGGAGTGATACAGTACTTGTCTTACCTGCTGACAAAAACGGTTGCCAGTAGCCCCGCTTGCCGTACCTGGTTCCTTGGTAGAACCTGGTTGACCGACCTGACCCACGCTCTCCATCTGCGCGACGTATTGCGAACACTGCAACAATAGAATGAACCTCGTCAATGAATGAGATGATGCGTTAGGAAGTGGAAAAATGTGTTAGAGACAGTTATGAATGGAAACTGGAAACGGAAACACTGAAGTGAGACTGGTAAAACTTGACATACATGTAAGAGAGACGCCATTAATAGCCGTATCATGAAATGATTCGCATTTACCATAATACAAAAGATAATCAAGAAATCCGGATTCTGGAACGAAGGCCTTACTTGGGTCACGTTTCGGGTAGCCAGCCTGGATTTCGGATAGAGCAGTCAGCTATGATGACTAGAAGTACAAGTGTTAGGGTCACAGCTCGAAGATGTGCGATGTTCCAGATTGCAGTCATAATTGCGAGTTTGTCGAAGACTCTAGAATGGGACAAATGAGGTCTTTAGTCTAGTCTCACGTCGTCAAGTGCGTTGCCAAAATTAGAAACACATAAGCAGTTTCTATTCTATTAACCCTCACTGAAAGTCAAGTTGCAGTCAAAATTGAGGTTCAATGCTCACAAGTCATGCAAATGACACGTCTTGTTCGCATTAATTGACAAGAATCCACCTTTCCCTCATCTAATCAACCATCACCATTTATCCACGCCGCCATTTCAAACGCTGCAGGCTGCAATTGAACGTGTGCAAGTTGTCTTTGCCTCTCATCCAATGTCGCGAAACAATGCCCAATTCCAAAGCCATTGACATTTTTTTGGCATATGTCGAGATGATTGCGAGATGCAGTTCTAATTCGAATACATTGGAACGGGTGAGATGGAAACGGAATGCAGCCTCAATGAAGCGGAAATTTGGAAGTAAAAGTGAAAATTTTCACTCTCAATTCATGCCGTGTACATAACTTGAAACTAAAGAAGGGGGAGGGGGCACATCCCTTTTGCTTTTCCAATTGGCAAAACTGACACAACCTCCTCGGAAGCACTCAACCTTGAGTGTGTCGTTCCACCCACGACTAATTTCGTAACATTATATTATCCGGGACTGTTTTACTGGTTTACACACAGCTTCCCTTCCATGCTACAGTTATTTACGTCTTGAGAAACTGCTCAATTTTCCACACTTGTGAAATGACAACACATGCCACCTTGTCAACATATCGACGTAAACAAATTTCGTTACGCAATTATCACCACCACCACCGCATTCCCACCACTTCATCCACCACATTACAACATTTCCAATTTCTCTTCCCGCATATAAGTGACAAGGTTTTCAGGAGTTGTAATACTCAACAGCCAAAACTCCGTACAGATACTGTATATGATCTCGGCTTTTCGAGTCTCTCCCTTCTGCCCTTCTTCCATCCACGCTAACCGTTTGTCAATGGTCTAGTTCCAAGAATCCCTTTGCAGAATACCATCACAAGTAGTCTAGCACTGCATCAGCTACAAGGCAGTGAAAAGATGCAGCTGTCAGTTTCAGAATCTTCGACCACTTGCTCTGCGACAAGCGGAATGCAGATCAAGTGCTATAGTTGGGCAACCAGTTGGATGATCTACACTACTATTAATTGCCATGGTGACAAATGGCAAACATCCGCTGATCAGGTTGTTTTGCATAATAAGTTGCATGATTTCAGGCTTTAAATCTACAATTTCTCCGGCAATGGCTACAAGGAGTAAGAAGTCTTACACTTACACGCACTACAAATATTTGCATGCATGACGGTTCGTCATTGCGGTCAAACGTTTTTGCCACCTGACGGAAGAACTGAGGCGGACAAGTCACAAAGTGAGGTTCATATATAAGTTTCGACCAGCTTGGACAAACTCTCATTCTGCTTTCATTTCGTTGCATAATGAAGGACTGGCTGCGGCCGCCAGAGGATTTACACAACTGTTACAAAAAGGCTCAACAAATTATAACATTTGATGCGAACGATAAAAAAAGAGCGTGAAATAGAAAGTTAGAGACAAACAGAGTGAGTGAATCACTCACTCGAGAGGGTCTCAACTATATAATACCAGTTGTTGCTTGGGGCTAGAGTGAGGAATCTTTCAAAAGTAACGTGTCTCTCATAGGTATAGAGCTGTGCGAAACGTAGTTAGAATTGCACGCAGATATCATTCTTTTTACGGAAGTCTCAATTATTTCCTCTATGAGTTAATTTAATTCCGCTCGAACTTTTTAGAGCACGGCGAAAAGAAGGAAGGAAGGAAGGATTCACACACGGATTGACAGACGCATGATCTCATTCGAATCTGAGCATTTCAAAGCGGATAATTTTTCAAAAAATGCGAAAATTCGCAAAATTGTAAAATGGTATGGCTCCTTCCAGCCTCCTACCCAAATTAATGGATGACTTACATTCTTTGTCCAGTTCCCCAGGCACCAATCGGTACTTGTCTCCGTTCGTGTACCTGGTTAATAAGGCTTACGTGTGCATCTTTGATCTGGACAGTGTAGCATAGCCTATGAGCTACCAGTAGGAAGCAATAATCAACATGATTTACGTTTATTGCAATTATTTCGTTATTTTCAACACCCTTGAGATCACCTATTAGCTCTTCTGTGATCCTGAAAGGCCGTTGGCGACAACTGCAGCTAAGGCTTTGCAACCGCTAGCGTTACTTACTAGAGTACATCATGTCACAGCTTTTTCATCGTCAACTGTAACCGCACCCACCATTACCTTATGAAGGTAAACGGGCTGCTTTTTTTGGGATTGAGCCATCATTTAATGTGTGCTTTCACGCTTGGTCACCGAGGTGGGGAGAGAGTGCTTAAATGGGCAAAAACAAACTCAAACTCAAGTCTGAATTACTGTCCGTTTCCTACACATGAAGTTATGATACCAAGCAAGCTTAAGCTTAATGTACAGTGTTGCCAAGGAAACGTTTTGCAAATTGTACGTTTTTATAATGTAGTTTGTAGACCATGGGGGTTATTGGATTGCAACCGCAATAATTTCAGTCTCACATTGCCCCGGTTTTTGTGATGATTAGTGTAAAAACTATTCAATTTTCATGTTATGATGGCTAGGATGGTATAGTCTAGGTTCGTAATCTTGGTCTAATGTTACTGGTCTACCGGTGGACTGAAAACAGTGTGGTGTGGCAGCTTTTGCATAAGCTTGTAAGCGTTTAAAAACGTTTCTTGCCTCAACATGGCCGATCAAATGGTGTTGTGAGCCATGGCTTAAAGATGAAATACACGCCGTTTGTGGCTATGCACCTCTTTGTAAACAAACAACATACAGTAAAGTAATAGACCGACGAGTTGGGGAAGAAATTAATTCAATTTCGTTATCCAACCGCAAAACTTCGTGATCGTATGTGATTTTCACCTTGGTTGGTTGCCAATTATGAGAAGCTTGGGCTTACTTAAGAATATTTTATAGGTATTTCAAGCTTGGTTTTCAAACACTTGCAAATTCTCATTCTGCATGAAGAGGTTTATGCAATAACGTTCTGTTGTGTGACCATTTTGCAATGAATTGGTTGTTTGTAGCACAAACCGTCAATTATAAGCCCTATAATACTCGCACATTACTTATCAGGAAGTTCTAAAAAAACTCGTCACCAGCATATGAATGTGAAGAAAACTCTCTTACCTGATACAGATGACACAGGGCTGTGCTGGACAAGAGGTACAGAAACGTTGGTGATTCGGTCAGTTTTTTTTATCCAGAAGGACCCTCACCACAACTAAATCCCTGAATTCGTAAGCGAGACTTAAGTATGTCTTGGCCAGTGTCGTTTAACTCTCTTGTCGAGGTAATTAAACAATTTTGATGTCAGGATGCGAGCTATCCAGTCAGATTTTCGCACAAGGGGCTGATTGAGATCCTGGAAGAGACAGAGAGGGAAGCAGGTTAATGCTCGTCTGACCGCAAGAACAATTCCAGAGGCTCCCTATTTATACACGGAGCGGAGGAGAAAGTTGCGTAGGAAGGTAAAATAGTAGTGAAAGCAACAGGAGGGTTGTAGTACCAGCAGGCACGGTGAGATGATCGCTTTCACTTTCTCCGGCACGGAAGCTCAAGTCAATGTACAGGCTTTCACCTACGATCGCAAGTGTAGGGAGTCAAACCGCGGGTGAAAGCCACAATACAACAAAGGAACAAGATGAAAGCTCGGCACCCTCTTCACTCTCACTTTGTAGGTGCGATGATCAATGAAATGCCAGTAACTGCTTCCGTAACAGGGTCGCTAAAACCGCCGGTATGCGAGGGCAATGGAAAGAATGCTAACAGCCAATGATGACTACAAAACCGGTAGTTTTCGTCATGAAGTGGAGGTCAAGCAAGTGGGCAAATGCAAGTGTAAGATTGCACCACTAGTCGTGATGCAAGCTGAAGATTTTAAGGCGAGATTCCGTGGGTGAGAAAGACAGAAACTGCGACATTTCGGTCCATCACCGATGGTCAAGCGAGGCCAGGGCGGAATCCCAATGACGAACTCTGTTTATACTATGACGGCACTAATGACTCCTCTGAGAATGGAAATGAAAACAATGCAAACCTCTTTGTCCACGTGGCTCGTGAACTTGTAGTACACTGGCTCATCAGGCCTGCTGAAGGATTAAGACTCACGTCTTGGAATTTTATTGACACTTGAGTCATGATGTGAGCTAGTAACCAGTAGAGGTTGCAGGCATTTGTGGCGGATGAGTCGTCATGATGTTTCCTTCCTTCCGGTAACGGGTAAATCAGTTTCGAATATTTAGGTAAGACAATGCCTTCAATTCCTTGCTTCCACTTCAGACATTGGATAGACTTAAAGGGATAATTTGCCAATGGTCAGAGCTCTGATAGTTTTCCACCTTACGTTACAGGGTATTAGGACAGGGTACAGGCTAGTGGAAAAAATTATTAAAAGAGCTCATCAGGCCTGCTGAAGGATTAAGACTCACGTCTTGGAATTTTATTGACACTTGAGTCATGATGTGAGCTAGTAACCGGTAGAGGTTGCATGCATTTGTGGCGGATGAATCTTCATGATGTTTCCTTCCTTCCGGTAACGGGTAAATCAGTTTCGAACATTTAGGTAATACAATGCATTCAATTCTTTGCTTCCACTTCCGACATTGGATAGGCTGAAAGGGATAATTTGCCAATGGTCAGAGCTCTGATAGTTTTCCACCTTACGTTACAGGGTATTAGGACAGGGTACAGGCTAGTGGAAAAAATTATTAAAAGGAAAAGTCATCCAAATCCATCGCCCTGGTTGAATTGCCACAAAAGCTCAAATTATCGTAATTGAATCGAATCCCACGCGAGCTGAGGTTTGCGCTTTAATCTGTGCAAAAACAAAAGGAGAGGTTTGTGGCAAAGGCAATGCGCGACTATGGCAGTCTCACCTACTTAGTACGTGACGGCTTAAGCTGTAATCAGAAAAGCGTTCCGTTTAGATATCTTTATTACTTAATATTGGCAAAAAGTGGTGTACCAATGGTCCTTCCCACGTTGGATAAACTTAAGCTAGCCTGATATGATATGGATTCATTTCGCTTATTGAGCTACATGAGCCCTTTGGTTGTACTGTAGTACATCGTTTACTTGTACATTGGAAGAACAGTCTGAGAGGTTAGGAGAAAGTTGTATGATGCGACAGCGTGTCTATTCGCCATTATATGCTGGTCAAATACTCGGTATCAATAACAGGGAGGTGGTAGACAGCTAAAATCAACAGCATATTAGGAAAGGAAACAAATCTGTCGTTGCTCATTCACTTCTTGTGATATGTTTTTTCCTAACTTTTATTTGTTGTAGGTGGGAAACCAATCAGTTTTGGGACCCGGCGCACTCTCAAGATATGGGCAAAACTATGACGATGAATGAAATCGAGAAAAGAGGCTCGGCTCGAGGGTATGTATTGACTCAATGCTCAACTTTGCCAACTTGGCTCGTTTATCAACAAGCAGCAAAAGAAACAAAACGTGCAGCATCACTAATCCAGGGGGATTTGCCATATTAACCAGTTATCGAAACTTCGTCACACTTTTTCGTCCCACTCGATCGGCGCTGGGAAACATATGAATGCATCGCTACTGGGCCATGGAGAACAGCCAGGGTTTAAAGGGGCAAAGCCTCGAAACCAGTTTCAAGGACACGGGTTTCCAACGCAAGTTTTCCATCGGTAATTGCTCAAGTTTTCATCAATGACTTGTAAGGACATGAATCTCCTGTCCGGTGTGAAACCTTGTAAATCGTAGAGAATCTGAGGCAGCTACCGAGTACCTTTTGAAACAAGCAATCTAAAGGCAAAATTAAGTATGTTACTGTTACAGTTATCGTATACACGATTAAATGATTACCACCCCAGATGCTGACCAACTCCCGTGACTTTTTTAACGTGAAAAAGAGCAAACTTTTCACCTCGAGCTGCCGCATGTCAGGATACCTTACAAGACAAAAACGTGTGTGACCCAAGCCATGGGGACAAAAATCCGTAAAATCGGATCCGCCACCACGCGCTCCCACACCCTACATTTAAGGCTTCATTACATGGATTTCCGGGAGCGTTACCATGGTAGCAACGCTCGTGTATTCTAAAAAAATATGGCATATTTATTTCCAGATATTACGAAATGGCACCACATGAGCTCTGGATAGAAAAAAGGCATGTACATGTGCATCCCGGCAGCTGGGACTGTCTGACTGGGACGTTAAGGAAACTACCTTAAGGTATTTTTAACACGTCTTTAACACGTGCTTTCCTGGTTGCCAAACTGGGAAGTGAAAATCAGCTTGTCCACAGACAAAACAGTTTTAATGTCTTGGATTTTCATTTCTGATCCATGGAACGAAGAAAGCTTGGCTAAAAATATCGTCAAGGCAGCCGAGATGGAAGATGTAGTGTGGGTTGGAGGCAAGGAGCAATAGCGTATTTCTGACAAAAAAACAGGTTTTAACTTAATCGGGTGATCATCCTTTCTGAGGTCTTCAGGCCTGTGTCTAACTAAAAGTCTCCTAAAAGTCTTAATGCGCGAAGGTAAAAGGGTTACTCGGACCCTGCGAATCACTAGAGTGGTAGCTAAAATTCCTTTGAAAACTCAGCTTATTCTTCCCGAGCTAAGTTTCATTCCAGGGAAACTTCCCCGTCATACTAGACCTCGTAAGGAGAGCTTAAAACGAAACATTGCACTTAGAGTTTCTTGCATAATTCAAGTCTACCTCGCCTTGTTACATGCATTATTGATGCAGTAGGACATCTAATTCCTACTTCCTGGAGCAGCAAAGCCTGGATTTGTAAATGAGTCTGATGTGTCTCAAGAAGGGGTCAGAGGAAACATAGGGATGTAAAGGTAATGCTTAATTCTAAAAAATCAGATCAGGCTGAAACTTTTAGTGTGTAAAATCCAATTTACAGGAAGAAGGCTATTGCAATGTAACAAAAAATGGGCTTGAATACTAGATCAATTCCAATGTATTTGCGCACTGGAATAGGTGACACGACATAGCACTTGGGTGAGGATTAGTTCAAAGAAAAAAAGCAAAAGCCTTCAAAGTACATCTGTAGAAAATGTCTGCCTGGATGATTCTTTCTTCACGAAAAGACGTTCGCAAAAGATCTTTAGCAAAATTGACCAACTGAGTTGAAACACCTGCCACGTGTACTGAAGGCAAAGAATCAGCGGAAGCCATGTCAGCTAGCCTGACTAAACACAGGTGATAGAAACCATGTTATAGAAAAACTTCATTCTCTGTGCCAGTGCAACAACCTGTTAACTTCCTAGACTGAGAATAATACATCTGATTTCATTTGTATGCATTCCGGAACCACATGATTCTCTTAACACCTGACTCAGTTCCGATATTGACAATTTACAAGCATACAGGCTTTATGTGTAGGACAAAACCTAAAGGTCGTCTCATTTTCTTGATGAGTTAGACATGATCGGTATTATTGTATTCTATTTGACCTCATAACATCATTCATTCACGATTTATAAAAACGATCTTCTGTTTCACAAATGTTTTTTTTACAAGTACACAAAGCATGCAAAATGTTAAAATTAACTTTTTCAAAATAGCGTGGACACAGATTTACAACAAGAGTCATGCGAATCTCACCTAAGTACAAGCAGAACCTTCATTCCATTTAGTCTAAAAAATACACAAGTGCTAGTCTACAACCGCTATTTAAAAGAACTGACTACGATTTTGAAGGCCATTCGTGTGAGCTACATTGTGGTACTGGTATGCATCCATCAGTCAAATCTAACAGATAATTAGTTCAGGACTAAATGTTGAGGAAGTCCGAATCCAAAAACTTTCGGCTGCGGAATGTACCCAGGTATTTTCCAATGGCCTCCACACGGACAGCATTTGTTCCAACGATTGTCCCAAGCTCTATTCGCCGCGGACCGAGTAGGATGATGTATCAGGGTCGCAATTCCGCACCTGTTGAAAGCCCACACGTGCATTAGGAAAACTTCAAGACTAGAGCAAGCTTTCAAAGAAACCCCGTCGCCTACCACCTTCGGTAACACCACTCCAGAGGTTCCTTGACAGACATATGTGACTTTGTAGCGAAAACTTTCACAATTATAATTTCTTCCAGGACTGAGTTACTTTTTTTTAAATATTTCACGCGACAGAGAACGTGGGAAGCAAAGACATAATTCTAATCTTTGTACCTATTGCAAACTTTTACTCCACCAGGGTTCTTTCCAAGCCAAAGTAACCGAAGCCCATCCATCCAAGTTCCGTTGCTGTCTTCCAGATTATTAACATGCCATTTCAAGGGATTAGAACCGTATTCAAACTGCAAACAAAGGATTTACACAGTCCATGAGCACAGAGCATGTTACAATGTATATTTAATGAATATATAAACCCCTTAAGTACAAAGGCCGTTATTTATTCCGACTTGGGAAAAGTAAAAACTTTCACAATAAACCACTCACTTGCAAAGATGAACCACGAGAAAGTAACGCGCTGGACGCTAAACCATGATTTTTCACAGGCGACAAGGACGTGTACGAAGGAACTTGTACTTCACTCGGTAGCAAACAACAGTCATCTGCAAAGTAAACGATTGTGATTTTTTTAACTTTTTTCTCTTACCAGAGCTTGGTGGAACAAAAAGCTGTGGAAGAATCAAGACTTACATCAGAAAAGCAATTCGAAAAATATTCAAAGCTAGGAAGCTGCCTTTCAAGGTTGGAAAATAGCAGAGCGGAAGTTGAGTTAGTCACGCTCGTGACAATAATTTCTAATGTGGCAGCAAAAAGGTACTAAAACGTGTTGACTACAGTAATGAAAGATGTATTCAAGAAAATGGAAAGGAAAAGAGGTAGTAAAATAAACGAATTTATTGAAAAACGAACCCATTGCAGACGAAAGTTGCGGACCTCAACGAACCACTATGCACACCATCTTGTTCTCCACGAACATTAATAATTGCAATAACGCTTTATCCGACTCCCAATCTTAGCAAACACTCATTTACACATTAAAATTTACCTATGATACCAGTAATTACAAAAATTTTTTAACGCTCATTCTGATGAGTCCTATCATCTTAGTTTCAACTGTTTAAACTTTACCAGGTTCATATCTTCTAACTTCTAAAAGCTAGTTCAAGATTCATCTAACTTAGTAAATATCACGTTAGCATATCTTTTTACACCAGCTCGATTTACGTATCATCATCAGAAAAGATAGAATATCCTCTGGTCAAGTGTAAGTAGCTCTGGAATGATTTTGCAGTTTCCTCCGGCAACCTGCCAATATCAGATTTGAATTCCTCCATTTCCGTCTCTTTGGCTTCTGCCTCTGGCAAAGAAGGCAAAATTTTTGCTCCCTGTTTGACCGAACTAGTTGGGGAAATCTTTCGCACCTTTTCTATCGAAATCTGGCCCTGCAACGTATACTCAGCATCTACATCTTTTGAGACCTCTGTATCAAGGGTAGGAATATTGGGAATGGCGATTGTCCCTGTGATCACATCACTAATATTACTTCCCTTCCTTTTGGATGCAAAAATGTCATATTTCTCGAACAAAGCATCATTTTCCACACTATCCTTAGCAACTAAATCCCTAGAGTCGGTCCAAGTCTGCCTATCAGTTTCATTTGACAGCTGGTAACTGGTCGGTATGTACGATCCAAAACTCATCGGCCTGTCATCTTTGTGCAAATGCTTCCTAATCAGCATTCTAGCATTGCCAACTATGACATCCGGATTAAAATATTCTTCGTCTT
>VRMD01001195.1:0-18349 GCA_009872375.1 Sminthurides bifidus
ATTTTTAGCGGAAGAGTCGGGAAAAAATAAACTGGAAGCGGCTTTCGCAAATGCAGATCTTGTAAGATGTATGAACGGAGTCATTGTAGAGAATGGAGACGGACTGAGTGAATACTGAATGGCCTTGAAACTGAATAAATTGACGGGGAAATAGAGAGAAAAACGTGAACAAATGCCGGCAAATCCCTCCGTTTGGCTAACTAATAACGGAAGTTCGTCAAACGGCACATCCGCCATTTGACGTTATGAATGGTGGAAGTTGATGAAAGAAACTTAGTTTGGAAAATAAATGACGCTTTGAAAAATAACTGCGGTGACTGATTAAACACTTTGATGCATCTGAAGCGAAAGAAATGTGAAAGGAAGGCTGAACAAAGGGATGAAAGGAGGTGGAAGATTATTTGCATTTACGATTCTCGTCAATTCACCAAAAAGGAGGAGAAAATTTTCTATTGACAACTTGTCTACGAGCTGCCAAGATGAGCGTGGGAGTGAGTATATAGAGAGAGAGGACCAGTGATTTTTCTCACAAGAATCCTCCTCGTCATGATGATAAGGATGCCTTGATTTGGTGTATCATACTCCTGCAAAAAGAGGCATGGAGTATGGCAACATGGCCGTGGACTATGTGAAAAAAAATCAAAAAAACATTGACGCCGGATGAAAGGCTCCCGATGCAATGATGATGACGGGGATGATGGTGATGATGTGCTAAGAGACGAGGAAAAATGAGACTACCGACATACTACCAGCCGGGTTTTGGTAAATGGCGGACGGGTGAAGGTTGCATGGCGGTGTACGAGATTCGGTAAAAAAGTTGTAGCCGGGGAATTACATAGAGGCAAATGCTTCTCCAAATCCTCGTCATAGCGGAAATGATAAACGACTGTGGTAAAAATGTTTCCAGCCCACATTCATCTAATCATGGGCAAACACTTATACCCGTTATGAAATACCTGCTCGTCGCTCCTCCGAGTAATACAACCACCTGTGTATACACAAACCAGGTCTGAGTTCTCGCCACTTATTTCATCCAGCGAGCCAGGCGTCACCCGTCCTCCTCCAGGGTCGTAACCATAAATAACCCGTGTTGTAAAACAGAGGCAGTCACCACCTCTCTTGATCTCCTGTATCTCATTGCCCAAAGTGAAAGCTCAGCTTTTGGGGGTCGACGGAGAAAGCGAGCTTTCACCAAGACCCTGTACGCGATTTGTCCCCACATGCAGCTTTGTTACACAGAGCTGCACACACACAGTCGCCCTTTCCCGGAAAAACAAACGGTCACTCGATCCATTGCTAACGAGTCGCGCTTTACAAATATCGAATACTAATAAAAATATCATTTGATCTTTGATCTACTTACTAAGAGCACGTGACCGGGGTACACAAAGGGAGAAAGAAGATGGTGCTTTTTTCATCCGGTGGTGAATCCCTCCGAAAATCCTCCATTGAAGTTCAGGAAACAACCCAAGCTATAAGAACATAAGCGGGAAAGCCCACCATACAAACCCACACGTGGACTAACTGCTTAAATACTCTGAAAGGAGGTGGAGTATATTACGAAGCATTGATTACTTCTCCGGACTTACTGCGTAGACTCGACACAGTTATTGGAACTCATCGAATCGTTAAATGCAGGGAGGGATTATTTTTCATGAATAATTTTCCATCATGGCGGATCCATGAGAGCTGTGAAGAAGACGGGGATTCTCAGGCTATTATCAATGCCACCCAGGTGTGCTTTTTTTCTTCCCTTCTGTATACTGCACAAAGGACAAGTTCCTTTGAGAGCTTCGTCCCTCACGATGGAGGTGGGTCTATGTACGAGTGTATGAATTTGGAGATGGAGAATCCTCGTAGTCTTGCCTCATCGCCTGGTGGTGAAAGGCAACTAAAAATAGACAGAACGGGAGAATCTGCTAAGCTTTCCTTTTTTAAGATTGATTGATTCCAAGTTGAAAAACGTGAGGAATGCCTCCGAATTTATGTAAAAATCACAGTCGAGGCCCTGACGTAACATTTGCGTCACAAACATTGCCTACTGAAGTATGCTACGGGGTAGTACGAGGAAATAGGGCAGGGTTAAGAAGAATTTTTTAAAAAAATCCCCTTTTCCAAACGACATTCTCCTCACAGGAGTCAGTACTTTTGGGACTGGATGAGCCAATAGGAATTCAAATGCGTGTTGTGAAATTTGAAAAGCGATGTGAATTGAACGGAGACACTAAAACAAGGGCGTGGGGAAAATCAAGGCGAAAATTGAGCGACAAGACTCTAATAGTAGAATCAAATTACATTTACAGTCTGTACAGTAGGAGTTAAAGGAGCAAGACCGGCAGACATGGCGGATATCAACTAGGGATGAGGCAAAGGACTAAAATTCCCACCACATCCTGTCCTATACATGTGTATTGAATTTTGTAAAGGAGAGGAAAAGCTAATGATAAAATACGAGACGGTAAATAACAGTGGGTGTCTTCGTCTCCTTCTTATGAGATGACGGTTTTCTCATTACTGATTATGATTTAGATCACGTCCTTCAATGAAACACATGAGGAAGCTAATGCAATACATTATGATCGACGCTCGCTCACAGCCTAACTGCTCATCCCTCGACTCTGCCAGTCTATTACTGTCCCAATAACGCATTCTACCCTTCCCTTCCTATTTGTATGTGGAATGAGGCAGGGAAAAGGCTCAGGCTAATAAATACGGGGGCGGGGGGCGTAAAGGAGCACAGCTCCGCATTGTAAAATGAACCCAAATTACACTTTAACATGTACACTTAACATGAACAAGGACAAGTAACGCATCTTGGGGACAGACGTCTTCCTTTCCATTCATCTTCGCTGCATAATAAAGAACGAAAGGGTAAGTATGTCAGTTAAATTTGTAAAATGTCAACACCTTTTCATGCATGTTCAGAGACGATACATGGGCTGAAATGCTGAGTGGCGGACGATGCTTGGGGCATTGTTAAATATTTTACAGTTTTTAGAATACGGTACAAAATTATGAGCAATTGGTCTGTTAGGAAATCTGATTTTAGATACAGTGATGGTGAAAGCCAACTTTCGCCCGGCAGGGAAACTATTGACCAGACCTTGCTATGGAAACGGTGGGTGGTGTAACGCCGTGAACTTTCTCCAGTGTCTGAGAAACGTCATGCAGTTATTTTACGGATGCTGTAAGTGGAACAAGTTCTGATAAAAGGTGCAGAAAAGGTAGTACTTGGAAATACAACCGTATGAATTTTTCTTTGAAATCTGGAACATGATTGCGATCGGAATTACAGGGTAAACCGGAGGATCATGTTCAGATGAATGATTTTTATACAGGAGGTACATGGCTGTCAGCCAGTCATTCAGTTTCCATTATTTTTATTCATATTCCGGAGTAGGGGAAGGCCAATGGGAAAAGCGGACGGACAATGAAAAAAGAGTTTAATTTCCCTAGGTTCCCAGAGCGGGATTATCCTTTCAGTATTTCACCCACACCTTCTCAATGTTCTCAGTACGGCAAGACGTTGCTATCAAAATCTACATAATCGGATAAAACCTCACAGGGGAAATCGTGGAAACGAAATTGAAGCAAGCTATTCTTGACTGTAAAAAAGAATCCGGGGACTTTTGCCAACGGTACAACTCGATCACGTTACAAGCACGAGCTTTCCTACTGGTAGGATTTTCAACACCCAGGGCATTTTAGCAACGACATAATAATTCCTTTTTCGGATACCTGTATACTTCCAATACTGGTGTAACTGTAAACCTGTATACTTGCTTCGGATCAATGAGCAGGGCATGATAACACTTACGGTGGCCCGCCTAACGGGATTGGTGAAGGGGCCCTATTTATTCAAGGGTATCTGCCTTGGCTGTGACAATGGGCTCTAAATATGGGTGATCGGAACGTTTATTACGACGCTTGTGGAATGCAATGTCGAACTTCGTTGTTTAGTCAGTAGGACCAGACTTGGCTCGAAGGGTGTCGGTCTCAACAATGCTCTTCATCATGTTTCAGAAGGAAAGAAAGATGTGAATAGGCCCCGCTGCTACAACATAAAACCATCTTAGATGGGTGCTTCACCTTTCACCTACTCCAGGGCTTGAGTGAGGCTGAATAGTTGATTTTGAAATTGAGTTTCTCTCATATCTAACATCTTGTCATGGCAAATCCTATAGCGGGATTTTATGCTTTCACTTTGCGCTCTAATATGCGCGTACATGTTCTCATGGTCGTCCTCGTAGTTATCTTTTCATGCACTTCTCTGCATTGTCTACCGCGGGAGCACGCTTCCTGCCGTGTGAAAACTACACAATCGTTTTATCATCAACTCGCTCATCTCCTCTGCCTCTGTGCCAGTGACGAGACTCGGAGCTTAATGTAAACCTCATCGGGAGGAGATAAGGTACAAGCTGAAACACGTGTTACAGAGTGAAATCTTGGTAACGACCGCCTCTCGGCACAATTTCCATCATCATATAGTAAATGTGCAAATAATCATTACCACCTCTCCACTCTGAAGGGAGAACATCTGTGTCGCTTCACGTCATCTGCTCCTCTTTGTCGCCTCTGCTTTCTCCCACCGTCTGCTAATGGAGCTAACTCGTCCTATCTTTCCGCTCCTCTTTCACTTTATTAAACGATTTCACTTCCCCACAGGTCATGTAACTTGGGCTTTGATTGCTTTCGCTAACCTGGTGATAACCAAATCCTGTTTACTGCCTCGCTATCCCCTTGTCACTAACCCGTGAGCCTGAAACGTGTTCTCGTCTCAGTTCACACCTCCTCTTCCTCCGTTTCAGCTTAGAAATTAGCCCCTGACCTTGGCAACAGCTCTGAATTTGTTGTCTTCTTAATCACTTTTATGGCAATTAAACTCGATGATTTGAAGTTCCTCAACGGTTTCCAACCGGGTGCTAGTTTACCGGGTTGGTATGTCAGAGCCAAAATTCGTGGCTGTTACACCACGCTCCGATACTGCATGCGTAATAGCTCGCGTTGAAAGAAAAAAAGTGGATCAAGAAGCCTTTTTTCCATCCCCGAAGCTAATTAGCCGTTAGAAGAATTCGTGAAGGAAGCTAGCCTTGGCCACATGGTTTCCTACTATTCAATGAGCAACTCGTCTTTGAGATAAGATCGGCCTCAGGAGATAAATAAGGAGCTACTGGCAGCTGAGACAAAGGAGCTGGCGTCATTTCCTCAGTTGCTCCTATGCCTCCAGTCAGATACTCAATTTAAAGAATTGAGTCAATTCCTCTTTTAATTAAGATAAGGGACGGAGAAAAATAATTAACTGGGTACATTCGGACAAATGTACAGAAGAAAAATTATAGCCACTTGGCTTTCAACATCGGACGAAGGATGAGTCCTGCTCCAGTCTCCATCTTCAGTATAAATGTCAGCTTCAAATACACATGAAGAAGTAAACTGATCTGGAAAATGTACACTGGCTCAGCACCGTCTCCTCATCCGGTACCGACATAATACTTAGAGAATAAATGCACTATAGCTCATCCACTTCAGGAGCCGAATCCGTCAGCAAGTAGTGAACAGTAAGTACATGAAGGGATGAACCCCATACTGAAAGCAAAGCAAGACAAAGGACACTAAGAGCCTATTGCCATAAGCAACTTAGAGAAGATGAACGTTGAGCTCGGTGTACTTGTGTGCTGAAAAGTTGGCTTGTTGCAGCATTAAATTTAGAAAACGTATAAGAAACGACCTTCTGCGATCCGCTATTCCGAAGCCAAGCATCAAGTAGCAGTTATCCAACCCATCTGGAGCCAAGTTGCCTATTTTTCGCCTCGCTGGGTGTGGCTTATGGCTTGGACAAACAATTTGGAACATCTTACACCATACAACATCCTGAGTGTGTCAAAAGCTCTGTGTCTCTGTCCCCGTTGTGAGAGCTGGCAAACGTGTAGCCCACATTGAAAGGAAGGCATCAGCAACCAACCACCCAACGACGGAGACCAATTCGCCTTCCTGCCAGCTTTTATACCCTGGACCGGGAGATTTGGCCCTGGTGTNTGTGCACGCGCTTCCAGCTCCTTGAAACAATTCCAGTGCGTCAACACGGACGTAAAGCTGGGAGAAAGCAAAGGGTAAAATATTGCACGACCTTGTTGAGCGGGCTGATAAACCAGTTGTAAGGCGTAAATCTTTTTAACCGTAACTTGTACACGCGACAACAGGCCGTAATGACTCCCACGCAGGGTGGAAGTAGTCATGTGTGTCATGTCCTGCGTTGGCACAATTTTAACTGGTGGTGGGCAGCATGCCGACGCATGAACGCGAGGATATTTCTTCAGGTAATTGCCGTAAATCCTTGGTCACCGTGCGGTAATCACCTTGAAATTTCCACGTAGAAAAAAGCAAAAAAAGGTTACTGGTGCGTCCAAAAATGGTGCAATAATTTTGCTAATTTGGAAACGAAACTTGTTATGCAGCATGTGTACCTGAAGGATTTCCACATTCCTGCAGGTTGCAGAACGTCGATGACGTACTTGCTATCAATTATGTACCGTGGAACAGCCGGACAAGGTGGTCACGGAGGGAGAGGTTCAGACCTGGAGGTGGAGGAAGTAGCAGAACACAACGTGAAGCTAGGAAGAAAAAATGTTACAAAGTTTGAAGACAAGTCACGAAGACGAAGACACATGTGGGTTTTGTGCGGGTTGTCCGAAAATAGGATGCAAAATCTCATAGAATGAAATTGCGACTTGTTGAGTTCTCTTTGAAGAGGGAGAAAGAGGAGTGTTGCTGAGGAGCTAATGACTGACAGCCTGGAGTCGGCAGAGGACGTGGTCGCGGAGCAGGTCTTTGAGAGGAAGTGAAAGTGGATGAGTTGCAATATTAAACATTAGAAGGAAATGGAGCCAGGCGTGTATAGAAAACAAGACTGGAAGTAAGCAAAGAGGCTTTAGCAGGATTACTGGAGCTTGAAGGATAGACAGCCTTTTTGGAAAAGTACACACCATGAAGGGAAAGAAGGCAAGGAGTTGGCTCCTGGTCCTGTGTGTGGCGACTGTACGAAATGAAAACTGGACGGTTTAACCTCCTGTAAGGAATCTGTAGGAGTAACTGGAAAGTAGAGAAGCTAAAAGGAAAGAATAAGAAGACCGTGCGGAGGATGAAGAGGATGAGAAAAGGGATACAAAGAGGAAGATATGCACTTGAATATTGTCATCGCTCATATCCGTAATGTAAAAGTTATGTTTTTTGCACAACAAAGCAACAAGTGGCCCACTCGGAACAATCTCTCCTCTCCCTCCCCAAATGCATCAAAGGGAAAAGCAGTGGAATGAAAGTGAAAGAAAATGAGAGCCTCACTCCGAGATGAGCCCCGTATTCATGAAATTGTGAAAGTAAAAAAGAAACTTTTCTAAATAATAATCCGTCTGGAAAAAAGTCTGTGGCGTGCCTCCTCTCTCCCCTCTCGCCATTCTTCTCCTCCTCCCCCGTTCTCATTATCTGGTGGAAATCCTGTATCAATGAAATCTTCTCATTTCCATACTTTTACCACATCTCACCTCAAATTCAATACATGTAGAGAGACTCCTTTAATCCCTCAGTCTGTAACTTGAAAGCTCTCCCAATCCCTTTGTAACTGTAATGTAAATGCTAATAAGACAAAGTAAGTGTGCTGAAACCAAAGTTTTATCTTCATTAAGGCAACCGACAGGCAAGACGTGCTCCTACTTTATCTCAAGACTGTGGGACGGCATGGAACATGCCGCCAACACTTCCATTAGCCTCTTGAGGGAGTGGCCTACATGTAAAAACTCGAAGCAAGACTTGGTAGCCGCACTCACACCAGAGTTTGGGTCAAACGGAGGACTCAAACTATAGAATGAGTACGTTCCATAATTACAGCCGTCATACGTCTTGAGGTAGCGCGTCATACGCTCACGATTTGAGCTTCAAGCCCTTACTGTGCTATGGAGCTTGTGACGCCTAAGGCCAGTTTCAAGTCCTTCGTAGAGCGTGAAGGAGTGGACCCTTGTTGACAACCCATGGAGACTTGGCACCTGAAGACATTTTGTAACTTGCCATTGCAAACAATGCAAACCGGGCTTAAGCTGGTCTATTGTCATAGACGGTGCATTTCACACTGTCATATGAGCATCTTCCTATAATGTCATTGTGCTTTTTAAAAAAACTAGCAAAAACGTTTTGATTCTGAACAACATCCGTTGCAAATGCAGCTTTTCATTGCAGTAATAACCGGAGCTGAAAAACAGGAGAATGAAAAGAGATGAGATTATGCCGGAGGAGAAAAAGCTTCGAAGAGGAGAATACGTTCCGTCACTTAAATTTAGCAGCATGACAATACAAATAAAACGTCTGGAATTCGTTAAATTACTCGCTCAAGCTTTTTATAGCTTTTATGTCTTATAGGGAAAAGAGATAAGACATACGTTTTAAATCTCAGCTTCCGTTGGACCGTTGACTGTTGTCAGCCCGTATGTTCTATACACATACACATCAAGGAGATATACGCAGCACTTGAATCAAAACATAAGCCGTCTTTTCCTTGATTCCTTATGAATGAAACAGTTTGAGCGAGAAACAAGGGAAATTTTCCTCACTTTCACTTCCATTCAAAGCTCCTTTTCGCAGGGATGACATTTCGCGAAAGATTTTAATGCTTTTAATACGTATGCTGTCAATTTTTGTCCTTGTTTCAGTGTCCATTTCCTCTATCTCCACTGAGTGCATGTGAGTTTGAGAAGAAGATCCGAATACCTCGGTGCTTTTACCATACCAGAAGTCGTGCATACCTAGCCTGGGGATAGCCCTGAAGGGACGGCTCTTAAAGCTAAGTGAAAGACTAGTGGTTTGTCTCCAATGCATCCAGGTTCCGAATCCCGTGTGGAAAATACTTAAAAAGTAAACTGTGTCCAAAACAATGGCATCTGACTATCAGATACCTTCAATAATACGCATACACAATACACACACACGCTTCGCTATTGGCGGTTTCTCCGAAATCACTCTCGGCGACGGAATAATATTGCCGTGACATCTGTACCGTTGTGAAAGGGGGCGGACAAGAGTGAAGCAAATCAGATCTGCGGCCAATCTCTTTGTAATTGAAGGATTTGATTTCATTTCCCCAGCTGCCTAAGAGATGGAAATTGGTGAAGAAATTTGACTCGCTTCATGCACATTCATACAGATCCGGTGGTGGATTCCGTTACCGTGGGGCTTGTTTCTAAAATTTCATTCTACCGCTTGCCCCCGCCCACATTGGAAAGAGAGGCATTTTCCCGATTGGACCCTTCGAGGGTGAAATGATCCGCGGTTTATTTTATTCCTCGTCCCTGGACGCTCCGATTTTTCCACCATGAGCAGCCTTTCAGGGACCAGACATAAACAATCTGGACAAGTTTAACTGGGCGAAAGGATGTTCTTCAGGGGAATAATAATTTGAAAAATCCAATACACTTTTATCTCCTTCATGACGCAATAAGCTGGATCTGCATTTCCTCCCGGTGGGGGCAAAAGCACAGAACATTCGGCAAATACACCCACACTTGAAAGCTACAACCCTGTTCAGGAGTATGAATGTGCCGTATGCGGAGTAAATGGTCTCTTTGAATACTGTTTAGTTAACTTGGCTATGTACTTGCTTAAAATACCATTGGAACCACAGGATGGTAACTACCATATAGAATTACACTCCTTACTGCAAAGTACTTCAGCCTCTTTCCCCAGTCTCCACTATGCGTCAAACTACATGTACGTCCTACCCCTTTACCTCATGAAAGGCAAGGGAGCTTCGCTCTTTCCCTTGAAGATGTACCACTGGTGAAAGCCGCACGTGCTTCAGCCGCCATTACCATCACGATTTTAATATCCGAGCTTAAATTTTATGGACCATTTAAGCAATGCTCTAGCTCTTAATGGATTACGCTGGGATTTGAGCAGCCTTTTCTCTGCGCAAAATCCTTAACATGATACTAAACGAATTACTTGCTCATTAGCCTCATGCTCTCAGTCCGGAGCTGCAACTCAGTGGATATGAACTTTCATGGACTGAATCGCAAAGTATGTAAGTATGTTTCTTCTTTTCCTAGGTTTTTAATTCCTCAAGTTTCATCCCACTGGCCTCCCTTTCTTCAAAAGTCCAATTCAAGGGAGCAAGTAAGACAAGATCTGCGTCTGAGCTAAAAATAAATTCAAACAGGATTCTACAGCATATCTTATCATCATCAAACTTTTTTTTATTCCTCTTTCGTAATGTACCAGTCTTTACTCCTGATGAACAGTCAGACCTTTCAGTAAATCTGAAGCTTTTGAATATCATCTCATTTCTTTACTGTCCAGCCTTTGATAAAAATGCTTTTTAGTGAATCCAGATGAATGTATATACTGCTAGTTCAACGATTCTGGAACATCAAGGTAAAGATGATGTAACGGATGTCAGGACAGGTTCCATTCCACGTGTGGATACTTTGTGTAGTTCCTGAACGGATCGAACTAAAACTGCTATGTGAGTGGACTCATTGAATTCCTCGCTACAAAATATGTCTTAGTAGCCACATCTGAGACCATCATTCCGATAAAATGGCCGACCTTACTGGAAGCGGTCATGCGGCACCATTGCGGTCCGCTGTTGAACAATTTGGTTAATACCTCGTCGAAGCGACCTACCTGCGAGTGGGCAGCTCAAAACTCCGGACCTTCGGGCCTGCACCACTGCGGTCAGCTGTTGAATACTTTGGTTAGTTCCTGAAGGGAGCGACCCACCTGCGAGTGGGCAACTACAAACTCTGCTTAGCTCCACAACAGAGCGACCTTCGGCCCTGCGGGTGGCTTCAATCCAGTACCCGAGGTCAAATCTGTATTAGTTGATGCATCGCAGTTCAGTTTTCATGCAACGAACCCACATCGTGAAAATTAAAGGTAGTATTGAATTTGTATCTCGAAGCTCACATGATGGATCAGTATGCATATAACCCATCCATTAAATCAACTACGACCGACACTTCCACCTGATTTTATTGCCACTTTCCTCCTTCAACCGGTAGTGGTGAACCTTATGTGTTGCATGAATCTCTTCTTCACCAGCTTCCCTTTCTCACGTCTTCTAGTAGGGACGTGCAACAAATTAACGACGGCACTCATTCCAGCCTAGTGAACTGAGAGACGGGAGCACTTGAGAGCGAGTCTGCATTATGATTACGATTACACAGGAGAGAGATTCCCATACAGTGCTCAGCACACTGTGAGCCATAAAACTGCAATAGTAAAAGTCGTTAATTTGCGTAACTGCATTCCCTCCGCTGGGCCAAATCATTGACAGTCGTAATTTATTACAGGTGTTGTATATCCATAGCCTGGGCAACCGTTTGACCTTGGCAATTCACACTCTCCCGCTCTCTGTCAGGGTTTTAACGGTGACAGAACTCAATTACCGGGATGCGTTTTTGCAATTTTTTTCGCTTGAAAAGTCCTTTTTGGTGTACAAATGCGAAAATGACGCAAACCTCACAGCCCGGAGTAAATTGACCACATACACGCTGTGGTCACTGCAATAAAGTTTAGCAATTATTCAACTCAAGTGTGACTCGGAAGGAAAGTGGAGTCTGTGGAACGTGGACCAATTTCCGGCGTTGAAAAGCAGATCTGAGGGCGCTCCAACGGGGGAAATTAAACTCGTCTCGTTTACCCCCTCTCTCTCTCCTTCCCTCTCCATTGAAAGGAGAGGAGAAAAGCTAAAATTCTTATTTATACACTGACAAATTGAAAACTTTACAACTTGTTTCGTGACTGGATCCCGCTTTTGCTTTCACCGGCTGTTATCCTTGCCCGGCTACAGTCTGTCGGAATGATCTTCTTTAGAACTGGGTTAAAACACTCTTACGTTTGACTTTCTCTTGCTCCAAGCCAGGAAGGAAAGTCAGGATAAAACTAACTGCTAGATAAACTTAAAATGTTTATTTAAACTTAAACTTGTGTGTGAATGTGTGTTTGTCAGAGGACCAACTCCGTCCCGGTGGTAAATGAACCTCCGAAGGCTGGTGGAAAACATTACTGTAGTTAGCATTGGAAGTTGTACGTGAGCTTCCGAAAAAAGCAAGCTTTCACTTCCGTCGTCATCAACCCATGATCGGACCGTGTCTACCTATGAATGGGGGAAGTCAAGTTAGCCAGTTCCAGGCTCACAGGTTAACAGAGGAGGACGGGTGGAAATTGAACTGCCTCGGGAGAATAAAACCACCAAGTTGCATAGTAGTTCACAGTGTATGGGAATGCATACAGCATGTGGTTGAAAAGTTGTGGGAAAAAGTTTGCTGTAGAAACTCAGCATGATTTCATCAACTTTTTTCCCCCAAAAATTCTTTCTGTGAAAGAATAGGAATTAGAAGGTGAACTAACAAAAGGTCGTTGGAGAAACCTGCGGTGAAATTTAAACAAATGCGAGCTTCCGTGTACTACTGTCGGAGTCGGCATAAAAACTAAATACAAAAATAGCACACATCCCGCAGTTGCCATGAATACTTATAATTTTTTCCACAAATACACACGAACCTTGCTCACCAACCGGGATACTTTCTCCCTCGTTCTGTTGTCGTCAGCCAAGTTGCTGAGACGCGCAGCGGGTAGGACGGATCCCGACCTGCTTTTCCAACTACGTAAAGCCAAGGTGGAATGAATGGAAATAGAAAAACTCCTACGCAACATCCATATGCCCCACTGTGACCGTTTAATTAATAATGAAAGTTTGAAACGAGTCCAACTGATTCATTATAGTTTATCCCCGGCTACCACGCATCCATCTCAACTAGATGAGCTGGGGAAGAGAAAAACTCATTTACGGGCCCAGTTCTCCCACAAGGCTAATGATTAACCCAAATCCTTCTCGACTTGAACTGTTTCATGAGAGTCCTGGTTGCATAATAACTACGTTTTCCTACTCGTAACAGATAGTTTTTGTTTCAGTTTCAGTTCCTCGGCAGCAACTTCCCCATTTTACTTCGGGCTTGGAAATCTTTCCTCCTGGCACATAGATAACGCTGCCACGCGCCCGCTCTGTCACAATGACACTTGACTCGGTGTCATTGCTCAAGCTGGGGGAGGTAAGAAAATGAGATAATTTCTATTTCCATGTGCTTCTACCACAAGAGCAGTTCCTATGCAACCACTCACAGTCAGCGAAGGTACTTGCTCTCCCTACCCCGGCAATCTTCTTAGATTAAAACGCATCTAATTCAAATCAAGTCAAACACTTTGTGTTTTACAACACCAAGCAAGGAGGAAGACGCTCCAACGGTGGGTTGCTAGGACGAAATTACTTTCTCTTGATTTCACTTAATGCAAATCAAAAACCGGATGTGCTAATGTACTCAAGCCGCTGCTCTCCTGTGCGGGGGGTTGGGCAAATGAAAAGAGGAGCGGAAATGGACAAACTGGTGGTGAATACTAGTCTAAAAATACGATTGGTTTGCTGCTTAGTTTAGTCTACTGCAGGGTGTGCTTGGTAACTCCGCGAATTAAATTCCCACAAGTCTCATCCGATTTGCCATGGTAACGGACCAGAGATCGGAGGAAGGATGCAATTTCTTCTTGTCAAGGGCGATGAAATAAACAAAGTTGGGGAAAGAATGGTAAAAACAGGGGTCAACATGCGGAAAAAGTTGGAGGAAACCAAAAGAAAAAAAAACTTGTCCAAGACCATACCGACGGTAGTGAGTAGTCATGAGACTGTGGATGAAATGGAAGCTATTGCTCCTTTCTCCTCGTGCTTGATTGAAATGACGCATGTCGCGAGCTCAGCAGTGGCGAACAAATAACGGATGCATGGAGTCTTAAAAGATACATGAGATGAGAACTACTTCATTTCCGCACCCTTCGTGTGTCAGGTAATATGCATTAGTGTAATCGGTACCTGTCTTCACGTCTCTTCACCCACGTCATTCCCAGACACACTTTGAGCGTAAATAAGCCAAACGGAATTAAAAACTGGGGACTATTAAGTCCTTGTGTTGTTGTTCCTCTAGGATGAGTTGCAACAAGCTAGGGATTGTTGCGTATTGAAAAGCAGAGGGTTAGTGAAAGCTGGAATTTGAGTGCAAATGGACATTTTTCACTCATCAGGCTCGGGACGGTCGTTGCGGAGTCTCACAGGGGGTGGTACTTCCTGTGCCTCTGCGTTTGACAATATTGCACACGTGAATGCTTTCAGCCTTGGAGAATCCTTCTGCAGGCAATGCAAATGTAAGTCCGCTCCAGATTAGATTTCACCTTACGCTTTAATTGGATTCAGTGGAGCAAATCAATCTGATTTTAAGTGTCTTAACCAAATTACTCCGAGCATCTGCCTAGTGCTCGCGGTGGGAGGCCTCTTTCATTTTGGGAGGTTGGCAGAGAAACCGAAGGACACTTGCTTGTGTGACTGTGACTCAAGTTCTTTAAGTAAGCCAGTTCACGCGCAACGAACAGGGCCCTTGCATTAAGAGGGGGACTTAATTTCGTAATAAAAAAACTGCAAGTTTAGTCAATCCACAATTAAGGTGTGTCAAAGAAAATTGGAAACAGTGAAGTTATAATCCTGTACCACGTGAGAATAGGCGTACATTGGCAAATATTTTTTTATGATCTCAGGCTTCACTGGCTGCGAAACGCTTGGAGCCCAAGTACTACTAGAGAGAAGCTAAAACCTGTTGAAGGGGGTGAAAGTTTTCGAGAGCAATGGCTGGTGAGTTTCAGAGGTCTGTATGTCCTCCGCCAGGGCTAAAAATAAACTTAAGTAATGACAACACCAGTTAATTAAAGTGTGAAGACCAGTGATGTAGTCCTTCCCGCGCTACGAAACGACGCTACTTAATTAAGCTGAAGAGGCCTTAATTTCGGAGGTTGGTGCTGCGGCCGTGTAGAAATTATACGAAGAAACCCCACATTAGAAGCGAAGGCGCCAGCTACAAGTTGCGGACACTCATTTACATTTACATCATTGAGGATGCCACTTGTTGCCGCCTATCTCCGCCAAGGCAGGGAAGGCTGCCCTCATCGCAGTTCGTGCGTCATTCGGGGGTGGGAGAGAGAGAGAGAGAAAGAAATGATGAAGGTAACTACTAGAGTGCCGGTTGGCAAGCGAGATTGTCGCTATAGAAGCATGATCGACAATGGCAGGATGCTGGTGTGAATTCCACCCGGGGGAAAGCGCTAAGCGTGAAACCGAGGTTATGTACGAGGCAAGTCTGTTTAAGGATTTATATGCATACAGAACGTCATTTCTTGGTTGAATGAAAAAACTACCGGCTTCAATCCAACCGTTCACACTGATAAATTACACAATTACAAAAAATGGCAAGCCTTCTCCCACATGCATGAGAAATAAATTATACCCTTGAAACTTGGATGCGGAGGGTAAATAAAGCAAAGCAGGCCAACCTATGCGGAGTACAAGACACGTATTGTAGACTCACCACACACAAACACATTTCACTAAACATTCACTCTCTCCGCTACGAGATTCATCCGGAACCGCTACTACACACTGACACAAATACATGGCAGGAGCAACAGATTCAAAGAGGGTGCTAAAGTGAAAACGATTATTTCTATCGCTACTCCTTTCTCCGTTGACGCAACTGGTGTGCCGGGCCATTATTCGCTTCCAAAGTGAGATTGAATGAAAGTGTTGCCAGCTTGGATTGGGATGTGGGCGAAATTGTTGGAGCACAACTTGTGTCTATGAGGCTGATAACGTCGGACTTGAGTCTAAGAGGGCTTTATCCATGCATGAATTAGTGCCAAAATGACTGACTCCTTCTATCAGCTCGAGCACGCATCTTATCTTGACAACAAGTTTTTCAACACATCCGCTTTATACTTTCCAGGACGTTGTAGATCAAATCCTCTTCGCCGACGTCCGCCCGTCCTCATGTCGCCCATGTGTCATAACGGGAACAATCTTTCCGCTTTCTTGTCAACAAGGGAGGGGGTCGATTGTGAGATGAAGATAGGCCACATACATGAACACGGCACCGAATTATTTGCATAGGGCACTGAGAACACGCTCTTCTGGTTCACTGAAGATGATGTGAAAATTTTGAATAACAAATAGTAAATTTGGAGTAAAATTTAGTTCAGTTTATGGAAATTTGCGAATCTTGGAGCAATCGCTTCTGGAGGTAGTTGCTTGAGCAAGTGTGTCAGAGGACTGATGTGAGAGAAGCTGATGGAAGTGGAGGAAAGCTGCTTCGGTCCATGTAGACTGCAGGAGCCCTCTCTGATGAGGTTGTGAAAGTATGTTGAAACGTTTTGATATTTTATAGGACAATTTAATGCTCTACATGGTAGAGAGAAAGCATTTGTGAAAGCTTTCACTGTATAACGGTAGTGTTGGGGAGCCATCGATAACTGTGGAAGTTTTCAATGGTACTAAACGAACGATCTTAAATTTGTCGTATATATTGAGCGCGAACTTACAAAATGTGCCAGAAAATTCTGCGGTAGAAGATTTTCAGTGATCTTAATTGCTGAGCTCTTGATTGCAATTAGTTTTCTTCGCCGTTAAAAATCTAGTTTGAGGTGCTTCTGCAGTTTAAATTGCGAATAGTTGTGCTAAAAGTTTGGATCGGGTGCGTTTTTGGCGCAGAGGTGAGTTTTGATATTTTTGTGAACGTAAAATTGTGAAGGCATGTACCGGCTTGTAAAACCTGAATTTAATTAATAATTTATCGTCGAGTATTTATGAAAATGTTTTGGAATTTGAGTTGGAAAGGTTGCAATAATGTTTTGAAAAAGAATTTTCTAAAATGGATGCAGGACTAAAATTTGATTTGTGAATACAGAGCTTGGAACAAGAATGATCATCCCCGTACGCTGTTTCACCTGTGGGAAGGTGATTGGAAACAAATGGGAAGCCTACTTGGGTTTTCTGCAGGCTGAATACTCTGAAGGGTGAGTTTAATTGTAACGGTTATTTCGAATTTTTATTTCGTGTCGTCAGATATTATTATAAATTATTATTTGAGTTATACTATACTGATACCGGGACGCACTGCACTGGACCGAAGGCCATGATTTACACGTGGCATTATGGTAAACGAACTATGGTTGTTAATGCGTTCTAATTTGTTATGCCTACAGTGACGCTCTAGATGCACTTGGATTGAAAAGATACTGTTGCAGAAGAATGCTTTTGGGCCATGTGGATTTGATTGAAAAGTTGTTGAATTATGCTCCGCTGGAAAAATACAACTGAACGTGATATCACCAGTATGATTCTAAAATTTTTCTGTCGATGCTCCACAAAGGTCAATAACCGATGAGTAGTGTCAGTAGTAAGATATGAAAAAGCACTGGAAATAAGATAACTTTTTGTTTATGTATTTTATGACTGAACCAGATTCTGTACAGGTGATAAGAATGAAGAATAAATAATTTTGGTTGCAAGTAATCCTGCGGAACCAGCTTCAGTTGCTGTAAAGATGAGAAGCGTACTCTATCAAACATAAATACTACAAAGCAGTACGGTTTAAGTTACTCTTCGCGGCCCCGATGTTATGTGTCAAGATCAGCGATCATTTGGAAACCACACTCTGTTTCGGCAAACAGTCACACGACCCGTCAGAACTAAGTCCGTTGGTCTGCAAGCCCATCTTGGGTAGGGTCCCAGAGCGACGCAAAAGGTGCCGTCCCATTTCCATTGTCCAATGGTGGGACAAGGATTGTCTGCTCCCACGTCCATGGTTGCTCTGTCAATCAATCCGTTATGTACGGGCTTGTCTGGGATTTCGTTCATTTCCATTGCTTCAGGAATGACAGGCGAGTCAACGAAACCTTTGAGGTTTGAATCATCGTCAAGGGAATTTACTGCACCAGCGTTTTTCGAAGAGACTGTATCGTAAGCAGGACCCATCTCGTAATCACCCATTTGTTCCGAGTATGGCATCTGCTCTTGCAGAAGTCCAGAATTTGGCGACGGAAAGAAATTTGGATTTGGTTGCTGAACTGGCTTAAGCTGTGGCTGAGATGGTTGATATGTTCCGACTGGACGAGGAGGATATTGAGAACCGTATCCGTAAGGAGAGTTTCCAGGATTGGTCTGAGGACGCAACTGCGGACCCCAGGCTGCTGGAGGGCGCGGGTATGTGTTCCCTGGGTGCCCCGGTGGTTGGTTTGGGACGAAACTGGGTCCGTTAAAATTATAATTCGGTTGACCTGGATGTGCGAACTGGGCCATGTTTTGAGAATTTGCTAACACATTCATGTCTTGTGATTCTGAGGTCTCTGGTGTGGAAGATCCCGTGAAGTACTCGGTCCAACCGAAAAGATTCTTGAGAATCGAATTATCGAAGCTAAAGAAACTAGAGAACATCGACGG
>VRMD01001196.1:0-18336 GCA_009872375.1 Sminthurides bifidus
ATACGGATGATGCACCATGGGAACAGAGTTTCCCTGGCCAACTTGCTATTTCTTGTGTTGACGCAAAACCTTGCCATAAGTGGGACAAATGAAGGGTGTTGTGCAGCCAGCCAACATCACTTTTCGTACGATTGCCCTCCGGTAGTGGGGATATGGAACACAGTAATCATTGGCAATAACACTCGCAGCAGATGAGCTCAACGCTGTCTTTTCAGTTTTGAAGGGATGAGGACCAGTTGCACCTACAGTATGAGCATTCCCGTCATTCAAGTGATGGAGCTGTAGGTCGTTAGAAAGACTACTTTTTGTTGCAAAAAGCCTCTTCTTTTGTTACATTCTTTTGCAATTAATAGATTCAAGAATCTATTATTACAGCGGAGGAGCTATACCTGCTGGCTAGCACGGCTGGCATCAATGGAAATAGAAGTTGATTATTTTCTGAGGCTTGCCATGATGAGAAGGATGAGTCGTGGTTTCGCCAAGCTGTCTTACCACTCTGCGCTTAAGGACAAGAGGATGGATGATACATTGCCGGCTTAAGATGAAAAAAAGATTCGTCATGAAAGAGGGAAGTGTGTGCGTGCTTGCATACAACAGTTGAAATGACCTTAAGTTGAGGAAAAACTTGACAGAAGAAATGCTGCAAGTCAAACGCGAAATTGCTTCAGCTCTTTTGTCATAGCGTAGGATAGGACTGCTGGCGTGGTTGTCTTGTACTGAACGCTTTTTGTCTCCACATACTGCAGGTAGCGGAAGGTAGGTGATGGGACAATTCACGACGTTTTTTTCTCCCGCTCGTCAGATTGAATTTAAGGCTGTGATTGTTTAGATTGCATTAGGCCCATCATAGATTGATTGCGAGACAAGCGTGGAAGACAAGGATTGGAGGTGAATCGAGCGAGTGAATTGGATGTAACAGTCTTTGCTGTACCACTACATCTTGTCAGCAGAGGTGACATGGGGCAATGGGATCATGCCAAAACGAAATGGAGGCAGTCAAAGGTGATGACCACGTGAAAAGGCATAGCTGGATCCTTCGAATGGGAGGAAAAGGAAATTTGGAGCCGGAAATCAAAGAAAAAACGTTGTTGGCCAGAGAGACCGGCGTAGCGGTACTAAAATGTTCTGATTGCGGTGAAACGGAATGAGGATTTGTTCAATTTAATGAGTGGAGAGTAGCAAGAATAGAGATTGGCATGTGCTCCAGCATCCTGCGACCAGCCTTCTAACGGATGTAAGCCATCAAGGCAGGAAAAAGCTCGGAGCTTAAGGAAGGATTTTTAAAATCAGGTCAGGTTGACATCTTTCCTCCACTCATCTGTCCTTCTTATAGCGTGGCGAAAGGTCTGCAAACAAAAGCTCGTTCATCCTCTCAAGATAGTCCAGTAGTAGCGAACTTGCGACAAGACATTGATACTAACTAGGGGCGATAGAATTCAAAGAATTTGCCCAAGGAAACGAAACTAGATTTCGAGATGTTACTGTGAAATTCTATTTTCTGGTCCACCACTGGAGGATCCTGTGCCTGTTTGAGGACCGAATGGATGGAGCAGATAAAGTGTCGAGAGGAAACTTTTCATTGTCCCACGGCAAGTGATGATTTCTGTAGTTGTAGCGACCGGAAGTGGTTCGCATCAAGAACACTTTTGTCGTCCTTCCTATCAGCCGACTCAACCTCTGGTTTTGCTATCAATAGTGAATTGATTCCAGACTGCAGCCTCCCTTGTGTGCAACCGTTGATTCATATCTCCTCTGCACATATATAACCTATCTATTCATTGTTAATGGTTGAGCTGGCAACGACTTAACTTTAGACACTGAAGTTGACACTAGCCCTGCGGAACAAAGACGGCAGATGATACGAAAATAAGTCTAAGAAGAAGAAGAAAGAAGAAGGCAGATCTGAAGGAGGGAGTTTGACTGGTGGAGATTACACACGTATTGCTAGATCTATTGAACTTGCCTTACTTTTACCATTACATATTGTAAGGCGTTTGCTGATCAATACTGTGGCCAGAGTAGAAACTGTGACGGCTGTGCATAGCGTATGTTGATTCAGATTTACAAACCAATGACATCGCCCTTTAGATTCCAGATCGTAAAATAGTGAGATAATGTTCATCGTAACATAGCATGAGCGGAATATTTCATTTGCATTGCCTCTCAAAAGATGGTTGGAAGGAAGGAAGATAGGGATTTGCCGCAGTTGCTTTTCCGGGGCTAATTTAACTGGCAGGATCTTCATTTTGCGAACCCAACTCAGCTCTTTGAAATAGTTGTCAATATTAGCGATAAGCAGAAAACATGCTTCCCAGAATTGTATTCTAAAATATATTCTCCATAGGAGACAACTTTCATGCAGGTTTGTCTGAATAAAAGTTTTGAGGGAGTACACTCAACTAATGTTTTGCTTTTCTGATATTTTAATACCGCAAATGGGAAAAGTTTCCTCGTCCTGAATAGAATGGCTGACGATATCTGACGAATGTGGACGTTTATTAGTGAAATAACGTGGCACTGACATTGGCGACTGAGCTGATGCGCCAGCTTAAGAAGTTGGAGTGCGGGCATGGTGAAAGCAGTGCCGGATGCGACTCACTTCCGCTTATCAACCAGGTCTGCCTCTTAGACTAGACGGCAGCTGAAGATAATAAAAGCACATTTATTTCAATGACCGACAAAGCTCTACAGCCGTGGATGTGATTAGACGCATCAACTCTCGTCACGTGCCAACTAGGCGAGACGAAAACTGGGAAAGGTAACCTCGCTTTACTTGGGCGAGAAGCTCATCGAGTAAGCAAGGAGAGCAGCACCAAGATTTATTCTGTAAGGAATGCGAAAAATATGAAACAGGGAAGATGAAAAGAAACTTGAGCGTTTGGGGGCAAGTGAAGAGCTCATGAGTAGTGGAAATGATCGAAGGAGAAAGTAGAAAGATAAAGCACAGATGAGATGCGGAAAGCGGCTACAGAAAATGACCGTACGTCAAACGATGCTGGCAAGGAGAGAATACATACTTTCGAGCTGAGGCTGGAGCTTGAATTGCGATTTTCAGCTTCCGAGAAAGCTGGACGTGACTGCGGTAAGAAATGTTATGATGGTGATGACCATTGGTTGGACTTATAAATGCGGAATGAGGAATGTAGAGACGAAAAAAAAGAGCAACCTTCTCAGTTTTGAATCTCAGATGGCATTCGGGCGCCGAGGGAAAAGGAGAATCCAGCTCTGTAATCGAAGAAGAAGGAGTGCAAATGAGAAGGAGAGGAGTGAAATTGTAGAAAATTGCAAAGACAACCTTGCCATGTAGAAGGGACCAACGTCAATTTGTGCGAGCTAGTTTTCCAGCTATTTTTGCCCGGACAAAGGGGAGTACAAGTGGAATGACAGAGAATAATGCATGAGTCTTCAAGCTGAGAGACATAATCATAATAAAGCAATCTTTTTGAGATGAATAGATGAAGATGGACATGTCCTGATGAAGGATGGAGGAAGCTGAAAATATTTTATGGTTTCCTTCCTTCGTCACCGGATGCTCAAAGACGACAGACATTTTGTCCCATAATCGGCTGATGCCAAGCCTTCTCTTGAGCTTCATAAATGAGTAAGGGAGAAATTCATCTTGAGAATGTAAAGTAACTCTTTGGATGGCATGCAATCTGTGAAGAATGGGCAAAGAAGATACGCAAATTCGGCCATACTATGGAAAATCAGCTTCTTTTAAATACGACTTAATAGCATTACAGAGGCTGAAGAATGGAACCGCACAAGGAGGAAGCTTCGAGCAAGGATTGCTTCACTTTCCCCACCAGTCAGCAAAGTTACGTTTAACATGCCCTTCGAGGACATAAATTAAAATTTACTACATTACCACCATGTCTCCACCCATGCTGAACTTATCTGCTGGTGTACAAGTCGGAAGCTAAATTTCAAGAGATAGTCTAAACAAAAGCTCTGTTGACATTCAGAAAATTTGAATTTTATGTGACAAGAAACCGCATTCTATTTCAGAATGAAGAAATCCTGGAATTTAATTGTGTTGGAAAAAGTGGAAAAGTCAATTTGGTGGTACAGGGCCCATGCATTGTGGGGCATCCGAGTTATTAGAAAAATTACAAAAATAAACCCAGACGTAGGAAGCTACTGGAACGAAGCAGGATTCTAATAGACATGTATTTTCATTGATAACATGCATCTTCAGTTAAGACGGAGCGAGTAGAATACTGAGCTCCGATAACACTCATATGCTATCGGAGGAGAAAGTATGTAAACATTAGCGGAGGAAAGTAAGCCATTAAATTTGTTTTGCAAGTCGAATAAATTAAGGCTGGATATCGTATGCTCGAATACACAGTAGTGTAGTCGACCCACCGACCAAAGTAGAAAAACTGATGAGGATTACTCCAGTTAATTATGCCGGCGATCACTACGGCCTTCATGGAGAGAACTCCGGCCCATAACACCAATAGAATTTCCTACTCGGCGAGGATGAATTTCTTCCAGTTGGTCGCAACTTTTACCGAACTCGCAAGTCGCACTATAATCTGGCATTAAAATTGTGCGAGACAACCCATATTAATCAGTTTACTTTTAGATTTACATTTTGTATCGCAAATCCCTGGACTGTGATCCCTCTTTCGGATTGATGGAGAAAAATGGGCAAAGTTTTTTGCCAAAACTTTAGTGTATTGAAAAACTAACCTGAGACAGATGCATATCATTAGTAGCTCGACTGGATTCTTCTTCATTATCACATTACGAACTGAGAAATTGGGAAGGAAATATCCTACGGCATTATTGCATGGAGGGAACATACACAGACTTGCTTTCAATTTCAGCTTCTCTGCAAGAGCGAGAAAGAAAGAGAAGGGAAACACATTGTACTGTGTTTTGTCAATTGATGCGACTAATCGCAAGTCGTTCAATTTTCCTCGCATACCAGTCAACAAAGGAAGCGTTGGCGTTGACGACCTAAAGACAAGCTCGAATACCTGACTATAATGCATGCAAGAATATTTGGACCATGCTAGCGCACCAAGATCCTTCACAGATGTGAAAAGGAACGAAAATAATGAGAATAGAAAGGCGAGCACTTTAGGGATCACTGGATGAATTTTCCCCATCTGGAAGAGTTACTGAGTTTACAGGATTAAGGTCATGGGTGCAACGACAACTGTAGCAGGGAAAAAATGAAGACGTGAGAAAGGGATTGAAAACATGGTAAGAAATGGAAAATGAAATGGGCTAAAAACCAAATCCTCTCAGATTCAAACGTGGAAAAGGTGATCGGACATTTTTCTGTGTGCGTGTGAAATCGGTCGGTGAAATTGAAGTTGCCTGCTGGGAGTATTTAAACAAGATTTATAAGGGCAATAGTAGATCTTGATACGAAACACTTTTTTACGTGGTTTCCAAACCTGGCCTTGATTTAGCAAAGCCAAGAAACAGAGAATACAATTCCTGTTATGAAACGCAACAAATTTCCACAATAACAACTACAGCAGGAGCAATAAAGGCTCAGATTACTGCTTCTGTGGACGTAAACAGGTGGACGATGGAGATGCTGTAGATTTCTTTTGTGGATTGAATTTTTAATGCTCCACTATCAGAGATGCGGAGGCATGTATCAAGGGTAATAACTTTTGTAAGATGCACATAACATTGTCATATTTTCCTGAAGTAAAGTAGAAAGGATTCTGCAGAAGCAATCAGTTACATTTTCCTCTCAAGGTTTTGCGCTTCATAGTATATTTATAGTAGCTCTGCACTGCATTCCAAGTACAATACAAGTACAAATTCAGGCCACTAATTCAATTTCAAGTCCACGCAATACTTATGATACGCACGGCATAAAATTGTAAAAATGGGCATGTAACATGAAAATTGCCTGATTATGCAGCTTGAAAAGTATGCATTTTGCTCTCATTCATGCAGCTGAAACCGGCAGCAAAGAAGTTGGACATTATCTTTACCATATTCTCAATCAAAAAACAAATACTAGCCGTTGTTATACACGAACGTTATCTTCCCTGACCCGACGCAACCGTGGAGGAGGAGCAGCGGCCGGTGAAAGTGGTGAAAGTTGCGACACTGGGGAATAAACATGGGTGAACTGCACTCTCTCCTTGCTGGCTTATTTCCCCTGCTTGCTCCCATGTAACTGGGGCAATTAGAAATGGGGAAAGAAGCGAATTATTCTGGCTTCCCTCCTTTTGCCTGTCCGCATCTCCTCCTTGAAGGAAAGAGCAGCGAAGCCGTGCACACCAGTGAGAATTGTGCCGCACTGCTCTGCAGCATGAATCGCCATCCATGCAGCTCGCCAACGTGCTTTGCGCGAGGAACAGCGTAGGAAGTCGAGGGTAACATGAAACGTCGTCAGTTTATCTTAGAGTGTGTCATGGATAGGAAGCAAGTGTCTGACTGGGAAATCTGCGTGGAGAGAAAAACGGCAACTGGGTTCTTCTTCCGTAGACTTTCCGGGTACAAGGAATTCTCTATTTACAAACCCGTGCACGACACAACGGTGAAAGTAAACAATAGTTGAACGTGTACAAGAGTCACACAGGAATAATTGCTACGCTCAAGTTGTTTACTAGCCCAGCACACAAGTGAAAGCTTGGGTGAAAGTATGTACATCCATAGTTAACAGTTTACAGCTGTTGTATCTGCATTCACGGGCGGTTCTTGTCAAAAATTAATAGGCTTAGCTGCTCTAGTGACTCGCCCGGTTTTAAAAAAAACAAGTCCCAGCTTCCGTGTTAGAGCTCATCAATAAGACAACTTAGGGCAATCAGCACAAAGCTGATGCACACTATGGCGTGGCAGTAGCAGCTGAACGATCCGTTTGGTTAAACGCACATTTCAAGTGAACCGTGCCAGCTGCTACCCTATCTGCTTAAGTGATGATATGTTTCTACACAGGAGAACGTGCATGAAGGTATGCATTTGGATCTATTACTGGTTAAGTGATACGGAGTTGTTACCTACACCGAGCTCTTGAAAGGGATTCTCGTTCATTTGATAAGCCTGGAGGATGAAATAAGTTCAAACGAATTGTTTACAAGAGCTGAGGATCCCTCATGAACAGGTAATCATTATTAATTAGCAGTAGTGTCTCCGCACGTCGCCTTAAAAGCCTTCATCAATTACTGAAATAGAAGCAAAAACTCTACTATGAATCATGGTAGTGACTTTCCGATCACCATGTACACCAGATGCGTCAAGTCTTGTATCAAGCAATGGCGGCAGGTGTGGTACAGACTGGGAAAGTTTGCTCCAGTCTTTGCTTTTCTTATGTTAAAGGGAAGACACCCGGGGAAAAAACTAAAACTGGGTGAAATATGAGCTCTGGTTTGAAAAAAGGTAGCAAGGAGGAAAATGAGCCATTGGAAAAACTCAAGTTTGTAAAAAAAAATGTATACAGGGCACGTACATGGAGGATAATGAATACAAGGATTGTAATAGAATATGCATGAGATTAATGATGGAATATGCGAAAGTTGATTCATGAAAGGTGCAGAATGACTTTGAAAGTTTTCTCCCCCAAGGCATCCATGTCCCATTTACCTTGAGGTGGCTGAGTGTTACATTTTACTTTCACTCTCTTTCCCTATGAGCACATCTCTGCTTAATTATGCAAAGGTAAATTCACTTTGGAAAAATGAGAGATGGATTGGAGATCAGAATAAGCAGCAGCAAAGCGAAACGTTCGGTACAAGAAAGTTGAAAGGTACTTAGATGCTCCTGCTAGTAATATTTTCTACGACCAAAGTCGTGGCGAAGAGCCGAAAGAATACAGTTACTTGTGGCTTTATCTTCTAAGCCTGTATTAATTATCTTGAGCTAGTTCGTAGCATGTGTAGTTTAAGAGCAATTTTTCTTCCAAAAGGGTACGACAAACCTCTGTGAGAGGAAGAGGAGGTTGGATGCGTTCCGCTGCAGCAAATTGTTAAATCCATATCACATGACATTTGACAACGGGGCAAGTTCTCACGGCCGTAAGGAAGTGGGATTTTAGAAGGGGCCGTTTAATACCAGGTCATTTGCTGATTACCAGGAGGAAGAATGAAGAAACGACTATTGGAAATTGCCATAGCTGAGGAAAATTTTCCGGTGATTTATCTGAAGGCGAACAATTACGAAATGCTTTCCCCGAAACAGGATAAAGAGACGGCCTTTACAGATAGCTCCCGGTGTTGGAGACGGAGCAGCAGGAGGGAACAAACGATCGTTCATGATTCACCAACTCCTTGTGTGTGCAGGCGGAGAACAACGGGTGCTGGATGTTAGAACACATAAAGTACAGGTTTACGGACATCCGGATGTGGTTCGTAGGTACGCGAAGGACTCTCGCCACTTATGCATCTAATGGATGGGTCCATAATGTCGTATTATTAACTAGAGGCTGAGAGCAGTGATGTAGAAGGGTGTAAAATTAAAAGGGGCGGTCTTTTTGCAAATGCATTGCGATTTCAAACCCGTTCACGGATTCACGGATGACGGGAGCTGAGACTAATTAAAAGGATCGGAAAACGTGTAGGAATTCTGGCAGAAAAATTTCACGCATTCTTGAATTTGTGATTGGATGATATAATCTCGTGGAGTGAGGGATACAGACACAAGGTTGCTTTCATGCAATCATTTCATGAGCTTTCAGTTCACATGGAGAAAACCTAAGCTGTGTGACGAGACGAGGGAATGAGTTGAAGGGATGTGGAATCGGTACTAAAGCTTTTGACTGGAGAAAGAGTCTGGGAAACAAGAGAGAATTTTCAAGACCTCGCAATTTCGCCTCTCGGTATTGCATCAGTTAGAAGAGGGAATTGATGCAGAATCAATCTCTCGTATGGGTGGTTACAACGACTCCGGGTGCGTCATACCAACTGACACTATTTCACATTTGCTAAGGGAGGAGTAAAAGTGGAGAAAGTAAGTAAGCAAGAAAAGGATTTGATCACATAAGCTGATAATAGGCTGCATGGCTTCCGACAGATAACTTACTTATTTAAATAGCTTATTGGAAGCGGAGAAATGGAAGAAGTTAGATGTCAAAAAATTCAGGATTAGCAATCCAGTTTGTTTGTGCTATGATACGAAGAATGGAGCTTGGGAAATAGGAAATACAGCAGGTTTTTATGATCAATGCTCCATGTACTAAAAGAAACAAGAGGCTTGGGAAGGGCAGGATTCAGGCAGGATATGATGGAAACAAGTTGGAATTCCTTGTACGAGTTAATGAAAAAGAAAGCAAAAATATGGTCAATTACCAAGAGAGCAATCGGGACTGCGTTGTGAATTAGTGGCTAGTTTCATGGCGAAATAAAAGCCAGCCAACGGTCTGGACGGAAGGGACGTGGGCAAGATGATACAAGGGGAGCTGAATGATGCGCTTTCCATCTGGAATTGTTCCTCGTTCCGTGACCAAGTTTAAGACCTCTAACGAGCGCACTAAGCAGGGTTAGCGAAAACCGCGGGTGGCTCCGGGCTCGGACGAGATTAAGATTTAAAGCTGGGAAAAGTTTAGGAAAAAGAAGGGAGGCGGTGCCGGGGTGAAAGGATGAATACGTTCAGCACTGCAGATTTTTCCGAACTAGTGTGTGAGTGTGTGTGTGTGGAAACAGAAAGACGTACGAAAAGCATTTTAAATATACATACTACAACAAAGACTACAAGATACTTGACGGAAATTTCTCGCAGCCACTCACTCAAGTCTTGAAATGCAGCCACAGCCGCAGTTTCTTCACGAGACCGAAAACTATAAACCCATGAGAGAGCGAGAGAGAGAACCAGCTAAATTGATATTCCAAAGAGGTAAACGGCATCGTGAACGAAGGCAGCCTGAACAGCTGAACGGCAGCCAGTTCCAGTATCGACGATTGAGTCCTTTCCTTCCTTCTAATGTTGACAGAGGTAATTTGGATTTATTGAGCTCTTCATCGGTTTTGTCGCAGGCTGTGAAAGGGAAAATTTTTGCAACTCATGCAATCATAAGGGACGACAAGTTTAACTCAAATGATCAGAAAATAAAGTTTTGTCATTGAAAATTGGAAGGCACGAATGCCGTGCGGTACATGCTGCGTGGAACAAACGTGGCAACTCGTGACTCTCTCATCCTTATCCAGCTCTTTTTCCTGTCTGCAACTTGTCATTTGTGGTTGGGTTGTAGCACGTTGCAACTCAAAATGTCATGGAAAATGCCATCACGAACGTCTGATAGCGCCCACAGTCTTGGCCTGATATTTCCGGCACGTAACCGACTTGAATGAATTGCAACTAACGAACCGCCTTCCATTTCTTTCTCAAGAACAGCCACTTCAATAGTTAGTCTTCCAACCAACCAACCAACCAAGTCATTTTCAGCTTGTTCGCTGACATTATGAGAAATCCCATTAAGTGACGCAGTAGCTCACTCTGCCGGATACAATTTGCTGCATTGTTGCAACGAATTGTTGCAAGAGGACTGGCGTTCTCACAGTCAGTCTCAGCCGCAAAGCTCCATTAGAGTGGTCAATGCATAAAGGTCGAGGCGAGGGAAATCCATATGCAACTCCCATATCTCCTTTCACACATTCCCAAGCCTTGGGCCATTTACAAGATTCAAAGATTTGAAAGTACTTTGTGCAAATGTATGACTGGCTGTTGGTGATTTGCTGATTGTACGGACGTGGGAATCGAATCTCCTGCCAATTCATGTCGAAGCACCGGAAGATAATGCTACCCTTGCATAATGGTCAGGCGTCCGGGGCATTTGCCAAATATTCAACGGCTTTGACACTCTACCGTCTTCAGCAGCCAAAACAAAGTCGGCTGACCCACATGATGCGATTATGTTTTTTGCCAACTGGCCCATGAATACACACAGCGTATGTATGTAGTTCCGGAATCCGGTCTAATGCCGTGGTACTGAGCAAGAACTGGGACACAAACCCCGTTCTTCTCGTCTTCTACTATACTTGTTTGATGCAAGTCAAAGCCGTTCTGATAAATGACAGGAGATGTACGACATGATATGGACACAATCCGCTGAAGATGACAATCACTCACATTCCCTTCACTGACGGCCGAAAGGCAAAGCATGAACAAATCACATGTTCTAGAAACAATTTTTAATGCCAAGCTTTGAGAGGCATGGCATGGGAACGTGGACTGAGGGCCAAAGACGTCGAAGCAAACGCAATTCGTGTCATGTGCTATACTGCTGTCCTAGCTCAAGTCAGAGCAAAGTTATGTAGACTGGGCTAAATGAAACACGGAGCTGTAGATAGCTTTGCAAAGCTAAGGATTATCAAAAGATGGAGATATGTATTAAAACAGGATTGTGAAGCCTTGGAAGTAAGCTTTGACGATTTCGTAACTTTCCACAGTTTCCTCCTAATGAGAATATTGTAAAAGGTGTGTAATGAGCTTCACCTTGGCACCATGTTTACTTTGGTGTCGACAGGCTGAGCGCCACGTAATACCGACTTTGGAAGCTTTTGCAAGCGATCATCTAACTTAAGACCATTAACATGATCCACCCGCTGACGTCAACGTATGCTGAGCTAAGGCAACTTGACTTTATCACACTAGGACAATTGCAAGTCGAGTCTTTATGTTTTCACTCAAGTCTTACATCCATGCTTAAACTTCTAATTAGCGATGTAACGAATTACAGTCGAACCCACCTGTGTGCTTGATCAGACCAACATCAGGCCTCATGTATGTACTTCTGTCTGAATGACTACTTGAGCCTTATCTGCTTCTTGGTTCTATGCATCTCAATTGCTACTAGTACGTGCCACATGAATAAAATCCGAACTAAGGGTTTGCAGAAAGCCCTGGAGGATTGCATTTGAAAACCAAGTCTCCACAGTTCAGAGCAGAATGGCCACTGGTTCTGCAAGCACCTTTCTCTAAAACACCTTTTGTACCACGCAACAACCGTGTGAGTAGGTATAGGCAGCAACCAGAATAATTCCCGTAAGGACTGTTGCTATGGAGATACACAATGAAAGCCCTTTGAGTGGCTGTAAGTTTTAAAAGAGTGGAGACTGCTAATTAACAATTCCCGCTTCGCATGTTATTCAAAAGAATCAACATTAGCACATGAAGTTTGCTCTTGTGCTTCTGTTGCAAAATGTATGTGGTAAGGGGTCTGGGGAGGACGTAGCAACATGAAGAAGGAATTCGAAGAAGACATGCCGAATGAAAAATGATTAATAATACCACGCCATGTCCTCGTTCCCTAAACTTGAGAAATCCTTGGGCTGTTAAATCAATAGTCGGAAAATGCGTTAGGCAGGACATTAAGTCGTGCTAAAACAAGTATTTGCTCGCGAATCATGCTCGGACTCTCGCCATACTCAAACCCCTTGAGTATCGGGAATGTGACTTGAATTCATGCCACGGAAAGCTGAAATCTATCGCTGTATTCAGTACTATCGATAAGGGTAACTGTGGAAAAAAATTTCTCGGCGACCGATCTTGAGAAATGGTGCAAACTAAATTGAGTGGAAAACTTGATGCGGCGGTTGAACTAAGTGAGAGATGAAAGGTGAAATTGGTACTGCGCTCTCTTGAAGAACTTGCAATTTCGTCGGCTAAAAACTGTGAAGTTGAAGCAGTCGAGCGTTGTGTCCGAATAAGGCTGTTGGAGGAAAATACCGCATTTAAAGAGCGTCTTACCGAATATCACTTTTTGGCAGTTCTGTAATTGTCAGTTTCTCGGTCCACAAGGCAGTTGAGACGACAGTCACTGTCCATTAGTTTGTTCGTTGGCCTAGAAACTATAACGGCACGTCGCTACGGTAACAAGTTCATTCACCATTCTAGGGATATTGTGAATCCATAGAACAATCGCCTTGACGGAAGTGTTCATTCGTGAAGTGTTCTTATTTTATTAAGGATAAAACTTGCGGTGATCGTAAAGAAAATTCTAAGAGTATAAACGTCATGCATCACCTCTACGCGAAAATAAGTCAATTTTAGCAGAACTGTGTTCGTACTTTAAGCCGCTGCCTCGATAGTTTTTATATTCATTTGATGTCGCGGATGTGGTCTCAGAACCGTTACATGCCACACTGTGGGGTAGGTTAGATTAGGCCCGAGCATTGCACGCGCTCAGAAGCATTGTTGATACTAGTGACATGAGCATCAAGTCGGGAGCATGCAGGCTGGATATCGATGTTCTAGCGCTAGTAAAAGCCATCACGTTCGCTTGTAAAGGCAAGATTACAAAGGCTAATAAATACAGAGGATCAATTATTCTCTCCCTTAACCTCGGAATTTCATTAAGTATGAGAGAGAGAGGGAGAGAGAGAGAGTGATTAGCGGGTTGAAGTGAGGCGCTAGAGGCGTAATCCAGCTTAACAAAGGAATGGACTAAGATGAAGATCTGCACAATAAAAAGGAATCATTCGTACACTCTTCGAGGTTTGTGAAGCAGGATGCGAATCACAGGCAAGTGATGCATGAACGACAAGCTTTGGCATGGCTCTGTGCTTGGCTTTAATTCAGTTGAAGAAGGAAACTTAAATCCGGTCGTGTTCAGCAGAAGGGAAGGAAGCATTAAAGAAGTCTGTTTGAGAGGCTGGTACATGTGGTTGTGTGATAAGTGGCAAAGGAAGATAACCATTTGACGCCAGGAATGTAATGTTTCGAGAGTATACATCAAGTGTGTGATCATGTTCTGTAGACGAGGATTGTATTGCGAGCAGGTCCTTAAAGCCAAGCCAAGGCACACAGGATCGTGATGCTGTGCCACGATTGACTCGTACTGGTGGCATAGGTGGCACATTACTACGAAGATGAGATTGTACTGTGTGTTTTCGAGGGGAGGATATTCGGGAGCCTGCATTCACATTATCCCATCTGTGCGACTCTCTGATATTTTGCTGCAGTAATGGCATGTGAGAACATGGCTGTAGATCCTCAGAAAGAAAAGAGAGCCAAGGTGAACAATGACCAGTTCTGGTAAAATCTCTGCTCAGATTCAATGCCGTAATGGATAGTTCTTCTTACCTCATGTGTAATAGCCCAAGGGGAGGTAAAGTTGGGAGGAAGACAGGTGAGAGATAGAGAGAGAGAGAGAACTGGACTTTTGATGAGCCTTTTAAGCCATTGTGCTCCTCCGAGTCGGCATATCACATTTGCTCCGCAATCTTTTGTAAACAGATTCAAATTCCAAAGAGTGAAATCTTGTGAACGTGAACGTGCTCTTACCGATTTCGCTAACAGTGTGAGCAGACCGCGTGCGAACCTTTATTTTCACACCTACATTTTCACAACAGGTAATTCCACACTTTGAATTCATTCGAATTACATACATGCTCCATTTTCTTCAGATCGAGCGCAAACCCTATCTAACTTACGAAGTAATTGAAAGGGCAGCAGCAGGTTCAAGGTTACCCTTTTGACTGTCATGACTGTCACAGTGACCAGGGCGAAGTTGTTGACTGTTGAAAATGATAAATTTCATTTTCATTCTAATAGCGTAAAACATTCCTGTCAGCCACAGTAATTGAAAAGCAGGAGACCGCAAACCGCAAAGGACAACAGTTAGTTGAGTTATCGGCGTCTAGTTTTTTGGTTTTAGAGCAGAGAGGATTGGAGTCAATACCAAAAGATTGATTCCCCTTTAGGAAATTTAATGTGCCCTCTTCTTCAGATTAAAGCGGATGTCGAGTTCCACGAACTGCATACTAATTTTTGTGGACATGAGGAGGGAGGAGAAAAAGGCAAAAACGTCTGTCATGACATAGGAAGATGTAAAAGTACAAAAGCCTTTGCAATGTTAGGTGTTCGTCCGCCAGTGTTTGAACAGTCACTCGAAGATCAGAGCAGTTTACGGATGGGCGAAGAAACGTTTAAGTAATTGCATGTGTCAAAGTTAGGAAAAAGTGGAATTTACAAGGCAAGTAAGCACGACATGAGTACTGTATAACTTGTAAAGTTTTTTCTGTATTAATTTTTAATAAACTTTTTCCAGAAGAGAATACATGTTCCTGGAAATGTCAAGGGAGCAAGGGTGCATTTTGAAGTGGAATATACTGTTCTTCTGATGCAATTAGTTACGAGGGCAGTAATAATACATACCTTGAAGTAAACAAATTTTTGCGAGTTTTCCACTAAGAGTTGGACATAATAGAAGGAAATGTGAGCATGTACTATAATACGTGCGTGTAGTTTATATAAGATGCGGAATGTTTTGCGGTGAAAATGAACTGGAGAAAGTAGAAAAAGTTTCAGCGTCAAAACAAACAGCTACCATTACATGGTTCAAAAACTACAACGTGAAGGCAGGGAGCTAGTTTTGCTGTTGCAGGGTGTAGGAAGTAGGAGAAGAGTGGATTAACAGGTAAAGTCGAGTCTGAGATCTACAGAGAAGAGGATAAATGTGCTTCTCCATTATGAGTTGAAGTGCTTCCACATACACCTCTCGCCTCAACAACTTTCGCAACAAGTTAAGCAAGAGTTTTGGCAGATTTTCGAAATGGAGTAAGCGTGTATTCGATAAGGAAGGAAGAGCTACAAAAGAAAAATAAAGACTTTCTATACTTGTCAGCTCCCGTTGCTTCACGGTATACAGCAGGGAATGAATGAAAAACACTTGGGAAAGAGCTTACAGAATGCAGGGTGACATAGACACGAGATGGATTCACGGAGGGGATTTCGTCCATTTCATGATGAAGTGAGAGCTGGAGGAGAAAGTGAAAACGAAGGTGTTGATTGTTTATTTTGTTTCGCTAACAAGTTTGTACACCACCAACGCAAAAACTTTCACAGCTTTCTCCATAACATCCAGCGGCGACAGAATCCAGGCTTCCCCTCCTTCCTGCCAAGAACAAAGTTTTAGCTAATCATTAAATTGCAGAAGCCAACCGCCGTTGGCAAGGTACTAGAGGTGTAGATGTGACAATCAGGATCCCGCACGAGGCCTCTTGCAGTCGATCCTGTATAAAAGCGAAGCTGTTCTTCGTCACCACTACCTGGTTTAACAAAGAGAAAAGTCAAATCAGAACTTGACATAATGTAGCTCCGGTGAAAGAGAGCCGAGAAGTATTTGTGCACTCGAGGACGAGTGGTTCGCGAAATGTCAACATCTCATTGGTTTCTTCCTTTATTACCTCTGCGTAAGTCTGGCTGAGCTGAAAGCAAGGCAATCAAAATGGCATTTAGAAGCCATCTCTCATTCGATTATCTTCCCACGATTTGGATGTAGGAGCACCTGGTAATCAGATACTTCCTCGTAGGAAATGGAGAATGAACGAGAACATGATGGAGAGATCATGAGACAAGAGAGGAGGACGAAAAGAGATGTACTAAATCTTTGGTTTCTAATGCTGCAAGTCGCAAACTCCAGTCCTATTTCCTCTCCTTCACCGCGATCCATAACGGGGAACATGCATGTGCCCTGCTTCCTCCAGGTTTTTCTAGTTTACAAAACAGCAATAAAAAGTTTATCCGTATACAGAATCCAATCAGGGGTGAGAGGAAATGAAAGAAATCTACAACATAGCGCTGAAAGTAATTCCAACTCAGTCGATAAATGAGATCGGAATTACGCGATTCCCATTACGAGTAAGAGTAAAAGAGATGGTGCGGGAGGAAAGGCTGTGTAACGCTCTGATTTTGCCATGCAAAGCTCGTCGGCAAGTCCCAAAAGAGGGTGCTTCCGCAAAAGTAAAACTTATTTCCATTTCAAAGTCTCTAGGCAGTATCTGGGCTTACTTGAACTTTGAGACAGCCGCGTTATTCCTAGAAAGAACCCCGTATTTCAAATGCAGAAGACGACGGACAAGAAGCTTTGCTTTGCGTTTGCAAAACCCTCACATTGACTCACGCAGCCTCGTCTTAAGTCTTGATCTACGGGTGCAGGAAGAACAAATCTGATTGCCCGATACAGGAATCAGATTACCTGAGCATACTTTGATTGCTCTTCTTGCGTAAGCTCGATGACTTAATGCAGTTAAGGCTTGTAAAGAGCAAAAGCAAACATTCATTCACCATCAGTGTAACCACCAAGGGGTTCTACCTCGGTGCATCAGCATCACTCTCGGTAATTAAATCTGCGTCGCTTCCTTCCAAGATCCATGCTTCTGTTCCTTCTGTCCGTGATAACGATTTGCTCCAAGCTAGTAATGGCAAGTAAATCTTGTTGCCTGGTGCAAACCAAAAGTCTTAATAACTGTTTGTGAGCAAGAGTACAAAAGGTAACCATTTTTGCTACGGGATAGCCGAGAGACAGATAGCTTATAATGGAGGACAAGAAGTTGTACGGCGAAAAGGGAACGTTTCGTAAACCTCGGCTCGTACGTATGCAAGGACCTGAGTGGCAGTAACGGTTATTGAATTCAGCATTACAGACATTAACCACAGTATGCAATTTTATTTCTTACAGAAAATCGTCCTTCGAGAGCCGCAGGAGGGAGTGATGTGATTCTCATTCCTCTGGCATGAGGGACAGGACAATATGATGGCGAAGACAAGAACGCTTCCCAGCAGCATTCAACTCACCTGAGAGAGAGGGAGAGGGGAAGATTGGTGGTGCAAAAAAGACTTGACGCTCTAGTGTGGTGGCTCGAACATGTACTCGTTCAGGTACAGGCGGAAACTGAATTCCCCATTCGTGATTGCTCTTCTTTGCACCTGAATACGTCGTAGACCCTGTGCACTTTCTCAAAAGATGCGGAACTCATCCTTGTAACAAAGACCAATGCGAATTATTAAAGTAGACGCAGTAGTCGGCGGCTCTGCAATTTTAAGGCGCCGTGCACAACTCGTCCGTCCTCCGCGAACAAGTCGTCGTACCTGTGCTGACTGAGAGTGAACTCTGATTCTTGGCAACTTCTTCCCTGAATCTCGCCTCGGTCTCATCAGCCCCAAGGAGTTGCCTAACTGTTTCGCTCTCGAAGAGGATCGAGCTTGATGACGACCTGCTGATTGTCGAAAGGAGCTGCAGTCGTCATTCGCACAGCATTATAATTCACTTCTGGGCGTGTGACCAGCCTGACGAATCATTAGTTATTTTCAACGTCAAGTAAAAGTGGAACCTCAAGTTAAGTGTGCTATAATCAGCGGGTTGGATTTAAGTCAGTGAACGGGTGGCACTCTTACTGTTTTAGAGTGCTGTAAACCGAAACCCAGGAAGAACAGAATAAAACGTTTCCTACATTTACAATCCAAGTACCTACATATTCACAAACTGAAGCGCTTCTAGGTGCATATACTATAGCTGCCGCACACATTCTCTTCAGTGCATTTTATACAACTGTCTCTTCAATACGCACATACATAAGTGTGCAACGTGCGACTCCATCATCGGCGGTCCATTGGTTCGAGCTAGCTGTGTGAGCACATTGA
>VRMD01001197.1:0-18335 GCA_009872375.1 Sminthurides bifidus
AGGACTGATGAGATTTTCCTTTTGCTCACAATTCGCAAATCGCGATTAGTTTACGCGCTCAACTCGCAGCACGCACTCGGTTGTCAGCTGCTGGAGGGGACGCTCCTTGATGAGAACGGGAGTTAACATTGTTCCTCATATCAGTATAAGAACGTTGACAAAGCCTCAGCTGATAATCTGTCAGTGAGTGCTATCGGATGACGGGTGCATGACGTTTGTGGCATGCGAAAACGTTTCCTCGTATATTGCCCGCTGGATTTGCAACCGCGGCTGCGAAAAATCCTGGGAAATTTGTACTTGAGACAGAAAGAGAGAGAGAGAGGGAGAAATAGACCGAAAAAAATAAGGAAAGGTCTGCAAGAGGAGGAAACCTGAGCAAGGTTTCGCGGTTAAGCCGTGAACGAAAGGATTGATAGGAAAATTGTGCGTTTGCCAGAACTGAACATACTGCGTAATCGTCATTACTATACACAAAAGTTTGATTTGAGCTAATCCGCTCTCACAGCCTTGTGCATGTGTGTGTTGGTGGTTAGATACAATCAGGTCAATAATAATAAAGAAGATAGTTGGGAACTAAAACGCCGGCCTGATTTGCCACTGAACGGTTGCTTTGCAGACTGTTTGATGCATCCTTGATCCTTGATGCGAAATACATACACGTCTTGATAAGATGATGATTAGGAAAGAATATGAGGGTTATGTACTCACAGTCGGACTTGCATGAGAAGGAAAAATATCGCAACAGTATTCACAAATCCATCTGCTTCTCTTCCGTCCAGTGCATAAATCTTGTCTTCAATCAATACACAATCGCTACAACTTCAAAGGCTTCCCCATAGCTCTCCCAGTGAAATGGACAGTCTGAGTAACTGACTCACAGTCACCAGTTGCCAGGAGCGAAAAAACAGAGCCATACACCTACCATCCCTGGATCAAGTTGAATGATTAAAATTCAAATTTGTGAGAAGCAAAAAACTAATGATTAAGTAAGTGCAGTTCTGAATACAATTACTCAGTGCATTCAAGTCTGGTGAAGAGGAAACTGTGAAAACATTATCAAGTGAAACAAGGCAGCCGAGCAAAGCCAGACCGGATCTATAATTCCTTGTGCTCCTTCCCTCAACAACCCTCTCCCATTATCAAATGTCCAAGGAATGGACAAGAAGGAAAACCTCTGAGAAAATAATCATAGTGATTAGTACTTAATATTCCCATTATTCTACCCTCCATATATCCGACGGAGATGCCTAGTGTAACAATGACACGCTCCGCAAAAATTACCTTAATGCCAACTAAATCTACCTGTCAAAACTGTAATCAACAGACTGCTTCAATAACAATGCATCAACAGAGGTAAGTAATTGTTTTTACTCTAATCATTTAATTTCCTGGCCAATGTAGTAATGTGCGCTCCTAACTTTGCTGCCGCTAAAACCACTCTTCTTGCTCCTTCAACCTTGCACTTTGCACACAACACCAATCTCTCAGCAACCTAAAAGAAATGACATGAGGGATATGAAAAACTTGAATTCTTGCATAGTCACAGTTCCTACCCGTCCTCCTGCACTTTGAACTCCTCGTCTTTCTTATAATCAAAGGATTTTTAGCCCCAGAGTTGCGTACAAAGTGCCGGAGTTGCGGCACAATACGTTTATGACGATTCGCACTTACGCATCACAACGCTATGACAGGTGCTTATCCATACGTTGACATTTCTGTGGGAGAATGTCGCGAAAACGTTTTTAGCAATGCCACTCTCAGCACGAACATAGAATGTTATCATGGAGCTGTAGATCGAGATTCGCGTTTGTAGTGCGATTCCTCTTGTCGTGTGCTCAGCATCGGAGCATTCTCATACATCAATTGTTGACACACAGTTTGGATATAGGCTCATGTGCAAATTCCCACGTAGAAGTTGCCATTCACTGAGAGCAGCCTTACTGACAACTCGCTTAAGCTACATGCGTGACGATTGCGTGGATTTGAAGAGGCCAAGTCTGGAGAAAGTAAGCACCGATTTCAAAGCTAAATAGATTAGGTCATTACTGTCTAATTGAGGAATCCTAGATCATTTCGATTGTAGCAATTAATATTGCTTGTCAGCTCCAGAACATTACAATTAGCTTAGCATTCGTCATCACAATTGAGATGAATCTAGAGCACGGGGCGATTAGGGCTTCAATTCAAGTGTGTGACAGCGGGCGGGAGGCAGGCCTCATCCCTAGGCTAGATCTTCCACTTGATTTCCTACAATGTTCAATGTCCCACAACTGGCATGCGACACTTGGTAAATTCAATGAAGCTCGTGGGAATCAATCCATTTGTTCTTGTTTTCTTTTATCAGAATCACTTCACAAACCTTGATGAGCTTAAGCTTACCCTGTCCAGCGTACGTGTAAAGTGTGCGGGCCTGAGCAAACGTTTTGGTTGCTGAATTCCTTGCTTAGTTGAACGATTGGCCGAAAGTTGTGATTCCTCCTGGCGTGTTTAACTCTGCCCTGTAAAATGTACATAGTACCATTGGACGAAAAACCAAAGTCATTTGTCTATGAATGCCTTTGGGGTTTGCCAAAAACAATTATTAGTAATGCTTGAGGAATCCGTGAAAAATAACCTTTGCTACTTGTTTTGAGAGCAGGCACCGGCGATAGCCAGCTCATGGCAAATATGCAATTTGTAATTCTAGCAGCACTCACACCTGAGCCAGTATTTCAATTCATGGGCGACTATTAATACGTTTAGCATTATCGGCTTGTATGAGGCGACAAACATTCGCATTCCAACCTCCCACATTTATGCATAATTTATTACGCTGAATCGTAGGATCGGCCACTTGACGGTAGCTGTGCCGTGGGAAGCGTGGCCGGATTAGCACTGGCAATTCGCAATTCCAAACTAAGTTTCCATGCAGCAGTCTTACACTTCTTTATCTCCGTTATAAAATCTAATTGTTCGGCACGGTTCGCATGGCTCTTTCATTTGCATAGGTTGCCACACTTAAAGGCTAAAGCCGAGGTGATTTCATTTTGATTTCCGTCCGCATACATACTTGATCTATTTCTCTCACAATGTCATCTTCATACAATTGACAGCTGACCACGGTTTTACAACAAAGTCTCATCAAAGCATTTATATCTTTACAAGCTTTGTTTTCTTTATATTCTAGTCTTACTATTCAGGAGTGAAATCGATTTAACCGGGCCAGTACAGCTCTCAAATGTAAACTTGTTCACTGGCTGGTATTCATAGGGTAGATAGCAACTTTTTGCTCGTAATCTGTTGACACTTACACCTTCGAAACTCGCGTTAAACGATAGTTTTTGATTGATCTGTCAGCCAATTATAGCAACCACATGATATGTCTAGGAGATCCTTTTCATACTCATGAATGAACGTTCTCAATAAAATATCAAAGCTTTGACTCTAAAGAGGTTCTGCGTGCTATCATAAGGCGATTTATCCTAAGGTAACATTGAGGCTGAAGTCATAAAAGGTGAGAGACAAGAGACAATGGACGGTGGATACCCACAGCAAGTAGGCACGGTTAAATCATTTTGGCCTGTGTAAACATTTAAAATGCGTCGACAGTGCGTCTACTGCTAATTTGAATGTAAGCACTTGCAAACAAAGTCTCGCGTCCAGGGATGAGATTAGATAGGATCGGCCCTTAATCTCCTCTCTTCTGTTCTGCACGGAGAAATACATTGTGTGGTAGCTTTTTTGGAAAGAAGAGAGACGCGCAGAAAGCTGGTCGAAGCAGTATTGATAGTCGCAAAAAATTGTACTACACCAAATACCGTATCCATAGACTACTAGGTCAAACCATAAACCGTAGCACCAGTCAAGGACGATCGGGATCAAAATGAGTACTAATTAGATCAGTACATGACTTAATGGCACGTGATAGGCACTGTGGATGAATGTACTAGGGTTTCATCGAGCGGAAGTCTAGACTTAACCGGATATGCAAAGAAATCAGTGCAACTGCTTCGTCATCCATGACGAATAGAGTTTAGATGATGCTGCAAACCGCAGTATCAAATCTGGATAAAGCATGACTGATAATCTAGAACGGCATGGAACGATAGTGTCTCCTATGGTATTTCGTCTTGCGTTAAATATGCAGTCGTCGCTAAAAGCGAGCAGAACGGTTTGACAATCTATCATTTGATAAAAATCCGTTGCTCTGTCCTAGCGATAATCAGATGGGATGAAACAAATGCCGATATTCCATGAGAAGGGAAGGAAGTATCGACGACGTAATGGATTGCCTCACGTGAATGCCAAGTCACATCCATAGATCCATAGCTTGTATACATGTACACCTTATGCACGGCAGAGGAAGACATTGTTTCATAGTCGCACCCAAGTTGTATAAGCACTTTCAGTGAGTTGTGATGGCGATGCCTGGTATTGGATGGCAACGATACTGTAAACATTCCTTTCGGTTATGACGTTATTAATTTTCTCATGAAGCACTTTAATCAAGACAAAACGCAATCGTTGCAACTCTTGCTTTAACTGTAAGCTTCATTGCACCTGTTGCACTTCTACATTCCATAAGAACTGTATTAGTGGCGGTACCCATCCCCAGAGTGGGAGGTGACGTAATGTGCGTGCCATTTTTGTACTGCAACTGGGTTCCATGTGGGGATCGGGGTCCAGAAACTGGATTGAAGTTCATTCATTGACTCCAAACTGAATCTAGACGTCATCATACAATTTCATGCGAAGTTATTACCGTCACATTGAGCGGGTCACTTGTAACTCTAAGGTGGTGAGACTGGCTGTTATCTGTCAGCGGTTGAGTAGAACTGAGAACAGGTCTCTTGTCAATTCCAGGAGGTGAAGGAGCACTGTTCTGATTTAATTACGTAGATAAGTTGTACTTTTCCGGTACGACATTCACATTTCAGAATCATCTTCCAGAGCAGTCCGAAATCAGATCCTTGAGATCCTAGACGTCACAAGACAAGCACAGGATTTAGGAAAAGTGTCTTTCGCGTGGTCCAGTAGGCCGGCAGATCGGCATTTGTCGTAATCACCGGAAGTGATTTGAGAAACAGGTTGCTTCCCTCACACTAAGCGGCATGCCTGCACTGTCTGTTTTGATTCCAGCGGACCTGCTCTTGAGTCAAGTATCTGCAGCTGCAGCGGTCATGTTGAGTGACTCAGCCCGATTGCACAAGTAAGGTTCCATATGCTCGGCTATTTAACTCGTGGAAAGCATGTGCGACTGTTGCCATTCGCAAGTTTTCTCTTGACGGAGGTAGTTAGGAGTGAGCGGTGAAAAAATTGACAATTGCCAATTAGAGAATTGTCACAAGTGTTGTGGTCGCCTGGCTGTTGGTGCATTGGACTTTGTATGTAGGTCATTGTGATTGAGTGAATTGCAAAAATTCCCTACCTCAGCAACTTCAGGAGGGAGCATGTAAACATTTTTTATTCACTTGTGTAACTGCTGCCGAGCGTTTATTATTATAGCCAATTATGCTTTACTACTCGCAAAGCTTGTAAGGAGCCGCACAACAACTAGTTTCAGCGTCTTTTCCCTGCCGTGCTAATGGGGAGTTTATAGTTTTGAGACTGCACTACTAATTTCATTTGATGTATCGTGAGGCTAATACTTGTTTTGTCTTTCCCTTTTGATTGATAGATCAAAAACTCCCTCAAGGACAAAGTATTTAAAGACGATGGATTCCACGGGATGTGCACCTTGGACGACTAAACTCCCTCGACTTTCAAATTACACATTGCACAGACTGCATTGGCACTTGAAAATAGTCTGCATATTCCTCCTCTTTCAACTCAGTACGGTGGCCGCAGGACCAACTGCTGGTAAGTGTCTGTCGTATACTTTTTGTAATCCTTTTAGTACACATTCATTGTCTCGTCTCCACCTAATGTGGACATGTATAGTTCCGGTATTTACAAGGCCCAAATGTCAAGTTTAAAAGTTAATCTGTCCGGCTAAGGTTGCTACATTGGAAATCGCAATTCTCGTATTTGCGCAACTTCATGTACATGCGAGTACTAATGTGGACATGCATAGTTCCGGTATTTACAAGGCCCAAATGTCAAGTTTAAAAGTTAATCTGTCCGGCTAAGGTTGCTACATTGGAAATCGCAATTCTCGTATTTGCGCAACTTCATGTACATGCGAGTAAGACAGTGAGTCAGTGATGGATACGGGAGGAGGCCGCTGGATAGTAAAGGAGTTGGTGTGAGTTTCATAATCGAATCTAGGAAGTTTCTGAGCTGTAAGCAAATGCGTCAAATCTCGATCATTTCATTCATGGTTGACACAGTTTAAGGCGATTGTGACACTTGAGGATTTACTACCGTCGCTTCAGCAGAGGATAAATGTTTCCAGCGTCCTACTCCGTTTATCCTTTTTGCGTGAGTTGATGTGCAATCGCCGAGGGTATAGGTTACAGAGGAAAATCTCAACAACAAACCTTAAACCGATACAATGACACTCTGTTAGCAAACAAACATATTTAAGATTTATTAGCCACAGTCTTTTCAAGGGTGTAAACAAGATATTTTCACGAGCTGTGAATTACCACAAGCGAAGCTTTACCGCGCTCACTATAGCGCGATTCTACCATCCAGTGTAGCAGGTTTGTGGATTTCATCAAGTGTTTTGAGCATTCGGTTGATGAGAGAGAGAGAGATGATCACTTTGAGGCAATTCATAAAGTTGGAGTAGATTCACACTACTGTAAAGAATCGGTTGATAACAAATGCTTTTCTGACTGGAAGTGCCATTTTTTGATAAGTTGAAGCCCTGATTTTCGGTTCCAGACCTTCATGTGCATTCAGGTCGGCAAATTCTCTGCACAAACGGGCGTGCTCAAAAAGTGCGGAAATTTTCTTAAGACACTACTACCTCTCGCATAGTATGAATCAACAAATTCGCAGATGAATCATACTTGCCGATCTTAGCAAAAACAATGAAGAGCGCACATGCTGCATGATGTTCAAAATCGTAAGATCTTGCATCAATGGACTGAGAGTAAGGAAGCCGCGTTGCTTAAGGACATACCTCGTCGTCATTGCTGCTGCTGGGAGTATCTCGGAGAAGATGAAGTGTTTTGAGCAAGATTCCGTGAGTTAAATGATCTGTAAGTTATTTCTGTCAGGAATTGATGTGTGGGCAACAAAATGCTCAAGTTTTGGTAAGACTTGTTGGTGAGTCACTCATTCATTCGTCTGTGTTCTTTACAAGTGATTATTAAGCGTATACCAGAAGAGTTTGTGTGTGTGTGTGCTACAGAAACTCGTTGGAGGAGAGGAAATTTTCCGTTGTAAACTTTTGAGCTTCACTGGAATATCGTACTGTGGTTGACGTAACTTGCAATGTGCTGTAGCTGTGCTGTGTTGGTTGTTAGTAATGAATGGCTTCTTTAGCGAAGGATTGATCAATAGGATGCGATAAATCCGGCACATTTGTACGCCTGTCTGGATGGTTTATAGGGAGAAACGTGGGAGCCGATACGCGGCCGAGTCGGATAACGCCATGAGGAAGTGCCTTGTGGCCTGCCGTGTGTCTTGATCTGCCTACTGTATTGAAGAAATTTGACAAGCGGCACAGCCGCTTCGCAATTACTCAGAGAGTTTAAAATTTTTCTACACCTTGCTTTTATTGCGGCTGATTAGTTTCCGTCGAGGCGGTAAACGTGTTACATTCTTCGGTAATGTGGAGACAACCGAAAATAGCAGAGACAGTAGACGACTTACTTAATGGACGATCCGAGGTTTCATAACGTGTCATAATGATTACATTCCCGATAGATGGATTGGCGCAACGTTCAAGTAAATACGCTGGAGGCTGGTCGGGGATGGCGGAAGTTTTATGGCTTAAAATAAGGCTGGTGCCATTTCTATTTCCATTCATAAGATTAAATGATAAGGAAAATATGCAAACCATTTCTCTCGAGTGCGCCTCCTCCTTATCACCAATTGCTATTTTAAATTCGTCCACGTCTCCAAATGATCTTAAATTAGCCCGAGTTTTAAACGTTTCGCGATCTTCCTGCCTTTGAAATTGGCACGCGAAATCGGAATGCGGGTAATTTTATCCAGGCAAATGTTTACAGTTTTCCCCACCGGCCTTCCTTGACAGATTAATTACTTACAAGTTCCACTCTAAAACTTACATTTGCACAACTGTGAGCTAATTTAATCCTTTGTTTCTTTCACAGGAATTACCGGAAAATCTCAAAAGTGTGACAATGAAGGCGAAGTCGTTCCCTTACCACCCTTATTCTCATCCAAGTGCTTCACTTGCATGTGCAGGGTAAGATTTTCAAAGATTCATTTTTCTTTAGTGGACACGTTGTGTAATCACAAAAGCTAAGTTTCAGTCACCAAGTGACAAAAAAAGGCTTTGGTTTAAGTCTCCTTGTCCTTTGTATCGTTGGCAAACGCCATAAAAAATTCTTCAAATCGCACTAACCAAGAAACCTGTTAGTAGGTTAACGCTGTCGAGTGGCGTTAACGAGAGAAAAGGGCTTGATCTTTTGATCCAACACATTGGATTGGAAGCATTGGCGGATTAGTTAACTTCTCATCCGGTATCACATGCTGGCGATGGCAATTATGAATGGGTTGCGTACTCTCAGTTCGTTCAAATAGGCTATTATTACACGCTAGAGATGCACACCACAAATTTAGACGCAGGATCCAACCGTCTGCGGGGGAGGACAACTTATTTTAGATTCTGGCAATGAACACTCATTGAGAATTTCCCACATTCCAAAGATCTGTGCCTGTGGTCTAACCTTTGCAGGGAGTAGGCCAAAGCTATGAACGTCCAAGTAGTTTTTTTGTTGGATCGCTTCAAGTTCGGAACATGGTTAACTTTTTCTTGAAATTGAAACATTGGAACAAACTCCATCACGTTTCCAATCTCAAATTCTAATTTGGAGGCCACAATTAGTTTAGTTTCTGGGCTGGTTCGACAAAATGTCTCGAGCAACAGACACTTTGTACTTGAAAAACGGTTGGTTTCTAAGGGCAGGGTCCACACATTAGTGGCACCCCTCTTCCGTCTCCCAAATCGCTGCATTACTCCTGTCATGAGGAAGCGACAAATGAGACTGACAACTTTCTTGGAGTTAAAGACAACAACATCTCATCTTAAGCGTTTTAACCTATCAACTACAAATCCCCAGGTTACGTTCCACTCCTAAATACCATAACGTTGCACATGGATTTAACATTCGACTTTAGAAAGACCCGCTGGCGTACAGGGCATGTGCAGTAACGAGTTGCGCGAAAAGGTGGAAAAAAAGGAATACGCAGCATCAAACTTGGCTAACTTTGGCCTACAAGTACAGTACACATGGAGTTGCCATTTCCTTTACGGAAAGCAAACAGAGCGAGGAGGGAAATGAACTACCCGTATTTTTAGATTGCGAGTATCTGTTTTCAGCTCAAGAGTCATTGTCGTAAAGCTGGTAAAGTTAACGGTTTCTCCTTTCCCGCTTGTTCGACTTTGGCATCGCCTTGCCACCGAGGCTGTTTTCTCTGCAACTTGATGAGAATTAGATCTCCGTGCCTTTCCTATGGTCCATGTTGGAACTGTTATAGGAAGGAATCCGGATTCTTCCCCCGTCTCTACTCGTGTAAATGATAACAGCTAATTCTGCACGGGTAGGCAAATGCTTAGCTTGGGATATTTTCTTTGAAGCGGGTACACGAGGAAGTTGATTCTGTCTTGTTAAAAGGCAGAGGAAGAGTTGGAATGTGAATTAGTTAAACTACAAGAGACTTTTTCTGCATATCTCACAAGAGCAATAGTTTACGTGCTTTCCTCACAATTCACGCATTTCATCCTTTTCTGCCTATGAGATGCATACACTGTGCGGTGTCGTGCACAAATCCCTAGTACCCAATTTTATTTTTGGCAAATTAGCACTGGTAAATGTAGCTCTGTAGCGGATGAGATCCTCTATTAGAAAACAGTTTGACTTGTGAATACAAAACCATTTGCTTGCAAGTCAAGCTGCAATCATTCATTTTGTCACACATGCTAGCTAGCCCCGAAATCAAGTCTGAAACCTGATAATTTTTTCTGCATGTCATGCACTGGAAAATCCGAACTGCTGTTAAGGGTGTCAAAGTCTTTTTTGAGCAAAGGGCTTAATTGTGACTGTACTGTGTGCTTGTTACACACTGTAATGAGTGAGTTTGTAGCTTTTTCGGACCGGCGTCAGTTTAACTATCAGGCTGATAATTTCCGTGCCTCTCTTATCGTGATCTAAATCCGGTGCCTAAAGTACTATTGGTATGCTACAGGATTTAATTCTACTCATTATACAGCTACAGTTTTAGAAATTGAATGCTAAGTTTAACCACCGCCTACGATCGGATTAAATCGCTGGGCTTAATTTGGAACAGCAGCGATGCATGTGATATATGACTGAGGAAAGCTTTGCAGCCAGGATAATTACTCACAGTAATTGCAGATTTCTATCAATTGGAGCAAATCTAAAAGTTGCAATGCTATGTTAGATGCGAGGTTACAGGTCAGCATCCGAGAGTTTCGGTACAGGTGCCTAGACCGAATCGGAGCTAAGAGAGAAACCAGTACGGTTCCCAGTATCGGCTCCCAAGCGTCTTTGATTGTTCCAACAGGCTAATAACTATGCCTGGGTTTATAACTGAGTAGAAACTGAGAGCCTTTGGAAGGGAATAGTTCACCGTGGACAAGAATTCGAGAGGTGCATAAAAAATGAACACGCACAAATCTGGAATTACCTGCTTCATCTTGAGCTTTATTCATGAGGAGAGGGAGGGAGGAATCTCCACCTACTCTCATACTCGGCCTGAGAGCGTCCTAATATACCTACCTGGTTGCCTGGACGTGGCGCATTTCAGAATGCAATTATGTGCAATGAGTCTTAGATTATGTGAACTTTATGCTCCGACGATGCATTAATGAATGCGTTCTCTTCTCTGCATCTCTCCTTGCCAGACAACCCTTTGTTGTAATGCGGGATGATTGTAATTTCTGGTTGGTAAAACACTTTATGCGCTACAATTTCAGTCCTTTCCCGTCATCTTACCGGAATGGAACTACCTCAGTTCATGAGTCGGGCAGATGGATAATGGCATGTGAAAAATTCCTGTTCGTGAGGTTTCCTCGTAATGATGCAGTAATGACTCGAATTTCGTTGTCTTTTTAACATTCAGAAGAGGAGATGTGCTCTAAGCACTTTTTCCTACAGATACACGGACAAGTAATTTTTCAATCCAAAACGTACGGCTTTCTCCTATACGTAGGCTTTTTTCCTCCAAATCCAATCAATTCATACGCTCAAGTACATCTTTCAACGGAAGAGAGACCACGGCATTCATTACCCGAACCTCAATGGTATCACGCCGGCTGGAACCTTCCGCATGAGCATCCTATTTTCATGACCGCACTCCTCACAGAATCACATGCTTCTCGAGCTCCTGCATCTCATTTCTCCTCAAGTATCACGTGCCTCAAGAGAAATGCCATGAGTAATTCATCCGTCTCGTAACACACAGGAATTATAAGTCGCACGCATGCTAGGTCAAAGTTTCTTGTCGCAACCTTTAGTCATTTTAGTAGTAGAGTCAGAGATAAATATGCAAGCGTTCTGCTCCTGATCGCTCCTCCTTGAAAAACCAAGCAGTCACCGTCAGCATGTGGTTTCCAGCCGTTCCTATATTCGCACACATTCAAAATCAGTAATCGCTTAAGTATACTGAAGCGAATCTCTAGTCGTCCTTCTGCTACATTATTCACACGGCTTGGGAAGAAATCCCTTGCCAATATTCCCTTAAGTGATACTCTTTCACAAAAGGTAAAATTCCTTTGAAAAAATTCCACATAATTAGCCTCTGACAAAGTATCTCCGCTTTCTCATCCACCGATTCTCGACGCGGGCTCATGAATAGATTTATGACTTTCGAGAACATTTCCCCGTACTGTCACAGCTTGACAAAGGCATTATATGCGAGTCCTTTTAATAGCCGAACTGTTTGTAATTGCTCTCAGTTTCTATTTACCAACAAGAGAACTAACCGACTCCCACCCACGCACTAATGTCATACAAATCGTTCAGATTCCTCGTCTACCCACGCCTTCCAAATACACTCTCGTTTTACCACCTCCTCGTCAATCAGGTAGGACTTGGACAAGGCTATTAACGTCACTAAACAGCGGCATTTTACCATTTCCAAGTTCCAGCATGCCTTGGGATGATGATGCATTACTCAAGTGACGTTAGCAACCTCCGGATTGTTTCCCATGTACAGCCAACCACGTTGGCTAGTTGAGGAAAAATCAGCTTTCCCATAAATCCCGAAACGTTTTAAGCAAGCCGGTGGTGTTCCAGTTGACAAAAGTCACTACGAGAGTCATATCCTGTTGCGTTTCACGGTCTTGCCCACATAGGCAGGAAAAATCCTACCTGTCATTCAGTAATGTTTTCAACTGGAGTGTCGATAAGCCTCCTGTGTTTCTTACCATTCATCAATACCGGAGATTTCCCAAGAAGAACCACATGCTTCGTCATGGCAAACATGCTTCTTCTGTAACATTGTCTTTCGGCAAACATTCTTCTGGCACGCGCTTCTATTAACTGTACAAAGAAATACTTTCCCCATTGTTCCGCTAACCAGGGGGTACATTCTTCCTCTAAGTGTTCTTTACGTTTCCCTGCCGTCAATGCTCACAGAGCGAATGGAATTGCTCCCGATCTTAATAATTCCTTCACGGCGTCCATCTTTGATGTCCACAAGCCATGCTGAATCTTACCTGGGCAGAATCTTGAGCTATTTTTCAGGAGCTACCTACTGTAAATGCTTTTGAATGCCATTAGCCTCAAAGGAGTAAGAGCGCATAATTCTGGATACTGAATCTCAACGCTGTCAGCTCACAAAGTTTCAGGACTAACTTTGCGTGCTGAGAAGGAAGCACTTATGTTTGTTTTGTAACGTTTCTCAAGATAATCTGGTCCATCACCATATCGTCATCTACTTAATCGCCTTTTAGGAGAACTCAAAACGTCGGTGATACAATACGGTGGAGTGGAGGATANTATCGTCATCTACTTAATCGCCTTTTAGGAGAACTCAAAACGTCGGTGATACAATACGGTGGAGTGGAGGATATTTAGCAAAGTAGAAGCTGGACGAGGAAGAAATGTCCTTAAATGTGGGGCAATTAGGCCGTGGATGAGATAAGTGGGAGCTCGTAATGGGCTTTACAAGGATATAAACTTATCACTGAGTTCCACCAGCCTTCCGTGAGAAATTGGTAGCTGAGAGGTGGAAAAAGCTCTTGAAAGTTGTTACCACTACCGAGATGAGATATGCACAGAAGGAGAAAGACGCTCTGACAAACAAGTGCGTGAGCACCTGTGATTCTGTGTGGGATGAGGGCGGCTAAAATACTTTTCTCGGCATGGGTCTTATTTGCTTTGATTTTTCCTCATGACTGCTGTCCATGCGGCTGCTGGAGTGCTCTGGAAGGCACTCTTGCTCAAATTGGCTGATATGATCATTCATTTTGCTGTCAATTAGTCAAAGGTGAAAAACAAATAGAGATTCTAACTGTTCATGAAATAACGCTTTACTGCTTTCCTGTTCAAGAGGCAGACTTGAAAGGGGCTGCTCTGCTGAGCATCTCGAGGACGCAGTTCTACTCAGGGCCTGGTCAACTCTTAGGTGGACGCTGGGAGAAGTGTGTGGATTGTAGGATTCTGTCCCGCTTTGCTAAGGAAATCTCAGCCTTGATATGTAGAGCAATACCTGGAAAAAACTGAGAATTCTCCCAGCCTCTGGGCTTGATCATCTAGAAAAATGAGCCCACCGACGAAGCTCATCCTTTTCTTTGTGAGGTCTTTCTCATCATCATTATTTCATTGTTGCAAGTCGTCCAGCTCTGCCTAAGCCTTACCTGTATCCTTATTGCTTCCTGGTTAACCAAATGATGAAGCCATTGTTCTTACGGAACATTCTCCGCCCTGTTCGACAACACTGGAGCTCATAAACGTTTTCAAGTTTGCTCTGCGTCCTCCAAATATTTCCAGTTACTTTTCCTCTTGTGCTTATCCTTGTTTGTTTTAACTGTGAGGGGCCATTTGGGAAATTGCTCGTTTTCCTCCTTGGTCAGAGCATCGAGCCAATCTTCAGCTCGTTATCCTTTTGATTCCTAGCTTGATTCTGCAGTGTTGTACATAAGGCACCTGGAAAAAGGACCACGCGATAAGAATCCGACGAATTAACCGTAATTACCGTGCTGATAATCGTCATTACCTGGCGCTCAAATAACTGTTCATCATTCCAAACCGCAGTAACCACTACGATTTCAGGTCTCTTGTGCTGCTATGTTAAACCTAACCAGATTTATGACTGCTTGTCATCCATAGCAACGTCAGAGCGTAATGTGCAAGCTTGGTCTTCCTGGCTCATGATACAGGGATGGATGCGTTCCGTTATGCCTTATCAAATTATTTCTAAACCAGAAAGTAGTTTAATGCCGCTTGAAAATCTAAAGGTTGGTTCACAAGGAACAAACTTGTCTCTCACGAAGATGAATAAGTACTAAACCAGCTGAAGCCAAGTTTTTCCAGAACATCCACCATCGTGTTCGGACAGAACAATGCTCTTGTTCTTCAAATTATCCATGTTTTATTGCTTGTGTTCGCTATCTGTATTGCTCTCTGCATCAGCGGCTAATGCTAAAACAAGTTTATTTAACGTGCGAGGGCAATTTACTATAATAATTTCATTTAAATTGCTCGCTATCACTCCCTGTACTCTGACCTGATTCCTTGCTAATGAAGCTCATGTCTCATCCTTTAGTTCGCTGAGGTTTACATGGACAGCAGCACAGAGCGTGTAGCCTGTAGTAAGAGACGTCAATGCTGGGGCTGCCTTTAGAAAGTATTTCTATAGTTGTTCAACGATTTTTCTCATTCAAAACTTCTTTGAGTGAAATATCTTTCGGAAGAATCATCTGTCAGAAGTCATCAATCAGACGTAGTCATGCGTGCGTACCGCCTTATCTCCGCACATTACATGTCAAGAGAATTACATGGATGCTTGTAAAAACCACACCGGAGAATAGAATCTAATGGGTTTTTTGCAAAATTCCAGGGGCGCACTGCGTTATTTTAAGACCTTGAACTACTATGTTCTCCGGCTTTAAAAATCATTCGCCCATCAGAGCAAGTGGCGGATCCTCCTTTTTCGGTGATTGATTGCTGCTGTAAAGATGAATTGAAGATGAAACTTGAATATTTAACTGAATCAGAACTATCAATTGCATTAGTATGATGAAGGTTGATGCAATATTTTACGGACATATTACGCTTTTTTACGGACATACTGCGCTTCTTTTCAAGTTCAGCTTGAGTAAAGTTCAGAAGAAAAATGAGCTATTTTGCCGGATTTTAAAAAATTCCAGGGGCGCACTGCGTTATTTTAAGACCTTGAACTACTATGTTCTCCGGCTTTAAAAATCATTCGCCCATCAGCGCAATCCTCCTTTTTCGGTGATTGATTGCTGCTGTAAAGATGAATTGCGGATGAAACTTAAATATTTAACTGAATCAGAACTATCAATTGCATTAGTTTGATGAAGGTTGATGCAATATTTTATGGACATATTACGATTTTTTACGGACATACTGCGCTTCTTTTCAAGTTCAGCTTGAGTAAAGTTCAGAAGAAAAATGAGCTATTTTGCCGGATTTTAGACGTGGAAAAAGGAGTTGGAGATGCAGACAGTAAGATTGCGCAATCGGAGGCTGACGTAGCCGTAGGAATAAGTATTCTTGACCAATACGCTGATCCAGCTGTACAGACTGAAATTGAACTCAAGGTGTACGTACGCCGCTTCACGGCATCATTTCAAGGTGTTGAAATGGGTAGACGATCTACTTGAGTGCTGCGAGAATTTGCGACTTGGCGAATAATAGAGGTGTCAGATGATTTTTATTGTTTTTTGCAACTTGTCTTCCTCCTGATGATGCGATTGAAGAAAGGAACGAGATTCAAAGAATTGCTGACGGCACTATGGCGGCATGTTATATGCAATGACCTTAACTCAAGGCTGTGTAACCAGGATATGTATGTTCTGTGCTGGACTCCAGCTCCCCATGGTCCATAACTTCAAATGCTTTTAGCTCCTGTCTCGACCAGCCAGAAAAGAAGCAGTTGACGAGAAACTCTCTGACATGAAGACAGCCGTTTCCAATGCGAATCTCTTAGAGTGAATCTTGATGCAGAGGAGAGAAGATGTGTGAGCAGCCTCTTCTCGTCATCTCAGACTGGCAATGTTCTTCCGCAAAACATGGGCTGAAAAACAGACGAGATGACAGCCGCAATTTTCGCCATAAGTTGTTCACATTCCAATATTCTCACCACCGTATTCCACCACATGATTCAACATGCCGTGCATATGTGTGCGGATGACGCAGATTTGGTGTAAAACTTGTGCTTTTTCTACAAGTTTGTTAGCATGGCAGAAGCATTAGGAGCTTTTAGTTTTGTGAACAAGCTGATAGAGGTCACGTATCCTTCCAGTTCAGTTATGTAAACCAGGTGTAAATTAAGACTGGTTTTAGCTGAGGAATGCCACAAGATTTTACGGTAATGGTCTTCTAATGGGATGGGTACGCATGAGGGAAGAAGTAAAGTTGCCGTGGAGAACGTTCACGGAACAAGCGAAGTTGGAAATCCCGACTTACCTGATACCACTTACCTGTGAGTGAGAGGAGAAAAGTGATGAAATATTTGCGGGAAAAAATTGGCGACGCAACCAAAACAAGAGTTTTTAATGTCCGTTGCATTAGAACAAGAAGAGGGTTGAGCTATGAATAATTTGTGCATCTCCATTACAGCCCGGACAAGTTAGGAAACCAAAGTTTTCAGAAATTATGCTCAGTGTAATAATTCCGACTCTCTTGCTCCTTTTCCTTTTTCTTCAAAAGCCATGCCCCAGCAGGTCTTGAGTGAGGGGAATAATCAGTATATATTACACAGAATTGGAGAAATCCTCAAGTCCTGTAATCATTTGTTGGGGAATTTAACATCAGTTTATAGAAATCACGTTGGCCGATACGGCGGCCTTGGCTCACCACAACCAGCAGATCCTGATTCTAGATGAGCTTATTCATTAGCTTGCTTACACGCTGATTGATATTTTAAATATTGTGAAAACGTGACTGGAATCTTACGGATTCAATCAGTTTGCAAATCGAGGGGAGAAATTGTCTAAAAATATTGTCAAAGATGGACAGTTGCATACTTTACATAGATATTGGATACGATCTTGCAGTCAAGCCGGGGCTCACCAGAGTTCATACTAACTCATTCCCTGCCAGCTACAGCACACTACAGCAATTTAGGAACTTGAGAAATTACTTTATGATGACTTGTTTGGTAAGTTGACTAAGTTGAGAGCAAGGGACTGAACAAATGACATGACGCTAAATTTCAAAGAAATACGCAAAAGCACGACAAATAGGGTGGAGAGCATCTTGTTTGTACAATCAGGATGAGAAATGTTCTCTTGTTCTTCTGCCAGTAATGTGGTGGTGGTGGTATTCAAGCCAAAAGATGTTGTCGGCAGAAAGAAGAATACAGCATGTTGTGTAAAACCTGTAATAGAATTAGTTGATTCTAAATTAGTTTTGGATGCTCTGAACAAGTTTTATGATGCGGCAGGTATGCGGATTTAAGCTAAAACCTCTTATTTTTTATCAATTCCAGGGTGGCCAAGTTGAGTGTGAAAGAGAATCTTGTCCCAGTCTTCAAGGGTGTTACCTTATCCCTTCGGGCCAGAAAAACGCCAACGGATGTTGCGAGTACTGCAAAGGTAGGGGAAAAACGTTTTTTACCTAAAAGTGCATAAAAATCAATTTTAGCAAGGAAAATGCTCAAAGTTGCACCGACAAAAGAAAACAACCCTTTAGCTAATTCGTGTACGAGGAAATCTGTTTTTTCTTGACTTTACAACCCTTTCATTACCCTGCAAATTTTCTGCAGCATTCCAGCCGAATTCTCCGATGAACTCTTTCCGTCTGCTAAATAAATAGTGAATAGGTACAAATAATGGTGCATCCATTACCTTTTGAGAAATGTTCCTTTTACTACCTCCGACTATTAAAGGAGACTTTTAAAAGTTCAACTTTTACAGAAGAGGCACTAGAGCTTTCAGCTAGAGGATAGCTTCTAGGTTCATAAACATGGTGGCACAAATCTTCCTAGCTCGGCGATGTGATCAATGCTTAAGTTCGATAAGCTTGTAAGGACACGGCATGATTGTGCATGGCGAACCCGCT
>VRMD01001198.1:0-18313 GCA_009872375.1 Sminthurides bifidus
ACATTGAACCCGGCCGCATGAGACTGGGAAGGAAACGGGAGCTTTAAATAACTAAGCTTTTCGATCCACTGAAAAATCCCTAACAGTTTAGTCTGTACTGTCTCACTAGTTCCATGAGTAAACTCGAGCACTTTCACATCTTGCAAAGACTTGATTCTGTAGCTGAAAAGATTGGCTCGGTCAAACAGAGAAGTTTCAAAACTAGTCAAGTTGCCAGTTGTGATGCGGATAACAGGGAGCTTTTCCAGCGATGGGACATTACGAAGCAAATGTCTGGATTTGTCCGTTAAAACCATGTGAAATTTCATTGACGGGGTCACGAGGTTGTGCCACCGCTGATTCACCAGCCGGCACCGCTTAAAATCCTCTGGAGACAGGTAGGCTAGCACGAGTTTTTGCACTTTAGCAGGGAGAGAGACAAAGGAATCGATCCCTTTACTCTGACTCAGTCTTTGGGGAGAGGTTTGCCTCAGCGCTTCAGCTACAGCTGTCAGGGCTTCGGAATGGATTTCTAGAACTTTCTTCGGTCTCTTTAAAGTTATTACGGAGTCAAGACCATTGGGAATTTTTAGATTCCCAGGTGGCCCAATCACAGACTTGGCTTTTAGTCGAGCTGTTGTTGGAGCCGACAAAGATGAGGACAAACCCCGGTGAGTGTAATCTTTTCCTCCAGGTTTTCCAACATTGCTAGACGGCTTTTTACTAGGGAGTGATCCGCTGGAAACCTTGTTGGCGGTCCGGGACTCTGAGATTGTTGGAAGAGGATTGGCTTTTGGTTTGAAGGGTCCGACACCACGCTGTCTGAACGTCATTCCAGGATTGGCGTCTCTGCCAGTGAGAAGGTCCACTCGGTCTTTTGTTACAGCGATTGAAGCTCCTGTTGGTCTGTTTGAGCCTATTTGGCTAACAGATTTGTTACTTTCGCGAGCTGAAACACGACCACGCGGGTCAGGCTTAGAGGTCCGCGGCAACGCCTTGGTCATTCTGGCCGACTTGCTCCCTTCCTTGACCTGACCCCCCTTCATTTTAGGGGTGGTTTCTTGGAGCTATGGTTCTTTCATCTTCTCTTTCGGAAAATATAACGTTGACCTTGGCATTACATCGAACTAAAAACGTAGCCCGAGCTGAGTTGGCGCCACCTGGCTATTTTAATGAGTTGCTATGGTTTATTGCGTCATTGCCAGCTAAGATGTGCTAGAACGAACCACCACTCAAAATGAAGGATTGTACTCGACTTAAATGTCAAATGACGCTGGAAGCCTTTTCCTTGCATATCATCCCCTTCAAGCGAAATCAATATTTTACATAGTGTTGACAAAATTGGCGCATGGACACCCGCAAAATGTCGGTAGCAGAGGTATCATGCTGTAAGCTGTAATCATGTTTTCATGCATTGGTAAGTAAGGAAATCGATACACTGAAATGACTTACTCCTCGGCTATCCATAATGATAAAAGATCGCCCTAATAGTACCCCACTTTTCGATGTTTCCATTTTTGCTAATCGTAAAAGTTGGATAATGCCACGCATTTTTTGTCATGCCAGGAATCAATTATTTTGAAATACCACATGAGAGGCGCCTAAACCTGACGAATACTACAAAATAAAAATACATTGCCAATTTTCTATATTTTTTACAAAGCTACTTTGTTACTTATAAGCATTAAAAGCTCATGTGGTCTTCCCTATTCGTTGGAAATCCAGAAAGTTATAACGTTACAATTAGCAAAAAGCAGCATGCAAAATTACTCTTACATATATTTCTTGCAGTTTGAGGGTATTTTGATGCCACTTAACGGCTTAAATAGTCGCCAGAGTATCAATCAATCGATGTGTGTTTGTATAATGATCATGATCAGTTACTTCTACATAAAAAAGGACGAACGTTCAGTGGTTGGCCGTCAATTTGACGTATGATTATTACCAGTCGTAATTAATGTATGCAAAAGTAATAAGGACGCCAGCCTTGTTCCCCTGGTATCCGAGTTCAATTTTCGTGAGTGCCATGTAGTCACTTCGTGGCTCGCCTACCGTCAATCAATTTCAGCACCAAGAGTTTCTTAGATTTTCCACCAATATCACGTGTAAAACTGTTCAGATGATATAGCAAAGGTGGGATTAAATATTGAACTATAGTATTATTCTGCGTCAGCAGTACCCATTCATTTTTAAATTCACCAGAGTGAACCAGCGACTCCAGAATCAACTAATGAAGCAAAAGAGTTTGCTAATCCTCCTAATAAAAACTAAAACTGGCACGTGACATGGCTCATACTCATCAGTTGAGCAGTGGCTATTAAACAACGACAACGGTTTCTAACTGTTCATTCTCTGCTTACTGTTAGAAAATGGCTTCACAAATTCTACAGAGTAAAAACTTTTTGCTAAGCTACAAGATCGCATTTTTCCTCCTAATCTTCCCTTACAAACTCAGCAAGGATGAAAATGGCGACCTTCGTTTCCAGTTAACAAAGCCTTCTCGCATTAGAAAGACTTTGTATTTCCTACGGTTCATTGTACACACGGCCTACTACTGGTTCGTCTGCTTTCAAGTGCTCATGATATACATTAAGTTCCCGAAAGTTCCAGGCATGCCCATCCTACTGTACACCGTGGCAACTTACGGCATCGTGTGGCTGTCAGATGTGACCATTATGCGCAAAGGCAAGAAGCATGCACACTTTCTGAATAAAATCTTGGGATTTTCTCCCTCTTCTACAAAAGGTAAGAGACCATACAAAAAACTATTTGATTTTGAGTCTTTCCTCACATTTTGAGCAAGTTAAAAAAAATCATTTCCAGCACATTCTACGAACCGTATCGCCAGTCCTGACAATGCACCACAAGGTGAAAAGCCAGATAAGTTTCTGAAATGGCTGAAAATCGCAGCAATGCTGGTGCTCATACTGAATGTGCTGACCTTGCTCAAGAAGCCATTTTTGCCTCACCAAGTGACTGCGATTCCTTACATTTTAAAACTCCGTGCACCGTCCCTGCGCATCGCGGTAATTCTTTTATCGCCCCTGCAAATCTACTTGTGGATCTAGCCAATGGAGCATCATTTACTTCGTGGAATGTGACATGATCGCGATCGTCAAAACTATGCGACAGCGCATCTTAGGCGCTTGCCGACACACTCGTCTATCGTCAATCGGAAAGGACTACCGTACTTTGCAGATACTGTCGCTAGAATTCAACGCTGTCTACTCCGGTTTCATGATTCAGTGGGAAGTGGCCTTGGTTTCATGCTCAACGATCTCGATTAGCTCAAGCATTAACTGTAGGTGGGGCCGTAGGAATCCGAGCTTTTACTGCATCCATCATGATAGTACTGACAATGATATACATTTGGAATCGCTTCGCGGAAGTTTATGAAGCATCACAATTCTTTCTGGTACAAGCGACCAAAGTTCTGATACGAGGCACAGATACCTTCGAACTCCGGACCTATGGAGAGGCTGTGGTTTCACAAGTTTACCAAATCGCTTCAGCCAATACGGGTGAAAATCGGCAGCTACTTCTTCGCTGACCGTAAACTAGTAATGACATTGATCCTGATTGTGATCGATCGAACTGTTTCCTTGCTGATATTTCATCAAGGTTTATAATACAGAAATTCTGGAAGGATTCTGTAATGTATCCTGATAACGAACAGACGAGGAGTACATGTATTGCAGGCATAACATGACTGTGTTTGACGTAAACGATAGAAAAAATAGTTTTAGCTTGACTCAATTAGTTTGTTTTGCTTCCAAATGTTCCTTATAACGTTATCATCGCATGATCGCACCGACGACAACTTAAACTGCTCTTAACTCTGCGTAATGCATTACACCTACACGCATCTCTTCCACGGTGAGGTTGTGAAACCGATGTTTTGGCCGAATGAATTGACCATTATCTGCCGTCTAAAATAACTCACTGTAAAAACAAGAACTAATGGCTTTTCCAGAGGGCAAAGTAGCTGAGTTTAGAGTCACTTGTAACCCATCCTGATGGGGAAAAAATGCTCAGTTTACAGTCAGCTATCCTTCTACAATTAGAGCGTTGTCCCGAGGGCAATAAAAATGAACGATCTTATGAAACAAGCCATGTGATCGTCAAATGACCACGGGCGATTACTTACTACATACGATAACAGAAACAGCTTTGTAAGCTCAAAAAAACTAAGTTCGTGTTCTTATTGATTACAGACTGTATTTAAGTTTCCTCAAGTTCAAGGTTGGCAATTGCATGAGATGCGGGCTGTAATCGTACTCATGTCATGAACGTTAGGGAAAGACATGAAAGGGCATTTACATTAAACACGTGAACGAATCCCCTAAAGGGAATCACAAACCTGTTTGTTTGTGGTGAGAAATACTAATCTCTTGATTAGAATTGCAGTTCATTGCTTAGCCCATTCTCGCATGAGCTAGCACTAGCTAGCCGGTTTGCTCATCACAGATTACAGATCAAAATCATGCTGTATCAAAGAGACAAACAAGGATAATTTCGTTAGTACTGAGCCTCGTCTTTCTTTCATCCGAGACTCACAGACAAGAGCCGAAGAGTGAAACGTCTTTTGTTCATTCACTTTTCCTTAGTCCGAATAGACAGTCGAGCAACAAGCCTTTGCGTAACAAGTTCGATTGAGCGCAGGCGACAATAAGTTATTTTGGTTACTTGGAAACGTTTTGGTGAGCGTAAGTAACACTAATTTGCAAGCGGATCCTACAAAAATGCTAGCGTTTAACAGCGCATGGATTTGGCCGGTGACCTTGTTGTATTTCTGGGTCACATTGGTGGGCTCGCAAGGCGTCGTGGGATCAGAGGTATGTTAAATTACCCTTCAATCTAACGTGATACGGCAGGTGCTATGCTGCACACTTTCGAGCCTAAGAAATTTAAAACATTGTCAACTATTCACAGAATCCGCTTAAAGTTTCAGTCTACTATGAGACACGATGTCCTGACTCTATCAGATTCATCGTTGATCAGCTTTATCCTGTTTTCCTCCGAATTCCTGAGTATATAAATATTGACCTCGTACCTTACGGTAATGCGAAGGTAAGGAACCGATGATGTTGATTCCCCCCTGTTACTCATCAAAAGCAGAACAAACTTAGGCAACCTATTTGTTGAGGTATTCCTTAATGTTACTCTTTGTTATGTGTATTAGACCAAGGTAAATCCCAACGGTACTTACACCTTCGCATGCCAACATGGTCCGAAGGAGTGTGCTGGAAACAAAGTCCATGCTTGTGCTATAAAACACATCCCTGAGCCGGCCAGGTTAATGGCCTATGTCAACTGCACTATCGCAAGTAAAAACGTGGTGGGCTACGCTAGAAGATGTGCGATTAAAAACAACATTCCGTACCGAGCTTTAGCTGCTTGTGCTACAACCAGTGAAGGAGATCAGCTTTTGTATCAGTATGGAGAGCGTACGAAGTCACTGAGCCCAAAGGTTACTTGGGTTCCTTGGGTGACCATCAACGATGTGTTTTACAAAGAAGATTTCGATATGATGGAAAAGAATCTACTGCGAGTGATCTGCAAGTATTTGAGTGCTCCGAAGCCTAGTGTTTGTTCTTCTCAGTATCGTTACCGATCACGAGGGTAGGAAAAATTAGCTCTGGCATGCAAACCTACGTCGGAAGTCAACTTATGTAGAACATGACGCAGAAATGATGGAGATCTGTTAGATTACTACTGAGTGATAATCCTTCATCCAAAGTTAAATCAGTAACAAAACATTTATCCCGAAGTTGAGCAGTTAGCCAGTTACAAAGGTAAATTAAACTTGTCATTTCGAAATAGAGAGTGCTGAATGCACTTGGGGTTAGTCAACGTACAAAATATTAAGTAGGTAAGAATAAACTAGATGCTAAATGACGGTTACTCTGCTCATAATCAGAGCGTCGAAGCGTAACGAAAACTGTCGCTTAACTACATGAAAAGTTACTGAAAATAACTGCACGGAGTCGCACAACCGCAATCCGAAATATACTTTAGAGCATAACTCGAACTTTAAAAAATATCATGGGGAAAAAGAATCCCTTGCTGGGAATGGATGTAGATATAGTCTTAAAATTAAAATTATTACAATTTTAACTAGTTATGGACTACAAAATCTGAGTCATCTGTTATAACCTTAGTAAACTCAATCTTTGAGTAATGTCAACAGAAAACAATAATAACTATCAAGTAAAACAAGAAGAGTTAGCTCATAATTATTTCACCGTATCTATTCTATGAGCTTGACATCAAGGTAAATCAGTAAAAAATGGATTAGGCGTCCAAGAACTAACCTCAAGAACTTAAGAATCAAACCCTGAAAGAATATTCGGAAACAACTAAAAGACTAATTCTAACACACTTGCCAGAATTTTATCTGGAAATGGGATACGCTGATCGGCTCTTAACTTCCTCGCTTAAGGACCTGGAGCTGCCAATACCGGTCTGAGCATGTAGTAAAGTAAAGCTATTAGAGCAGCAATCATTAACAGGGCTCCAATAATGAAGCAGCAGAAGCTCAAACCATTATAGTCTCGAGGGCTATCAGAGGAATTATCACCGATGGGAATAGAAACGTGATTTCTGACCCTTTTTGCTGCACGAGCAGGCTGAGGTGTAGATATAGCCAGAGTACGTTCCATTCCTTTTTGCACAAATCCATGGTAGGGAGTGATAACATACCCAGGTACCGAAACGGATATGGCGTAAGCTACCTGTCCATCCATGTCCAACTCGAATTCAATCACATCGCAATTGTACGGCGGACGCTTCGAAAATTCAGAGTGGATTCGACGACGGTAAATTTTTCTAGCATCTTCCAGCTTCACAACTCTTCTGCAGATCCATACTTCTCGGTTTTGACGCCCTGCACGCTCAATCTGCTGGGCTTTGATAGATTGCGCAGAGTAGGCAATCACGAATTCAGTTTTGGAGTAGAATTTACAGTTCCGGTTGTATGTATAATTGTCAATGTTGTAGTTATGCTTCATAATGTCAGGATGTGGGTCTGGAGGGATCCACTGTTGTAAAGTACACCGCAGAGCCGTACCACGGGCCACCAGCATTTCTACTTGTTTCACAAGTTGACGGTTTGATCTGGCGTGAGTCCAGGATACCCTTTATTCCAGCTTCATTCGTGTAGTGATAAATCATTAGAGAGGGACTGTACACGCTGTTTCGGGCTAAACGGGGATTGGCACGGGGGTTCCGAACGTCATCACAAATCTCGTAAATGCTCCGAGACTGACTCCTCTCTATAATCAGTCACGAAAAAAAGGTGAATACTATATTAGCCAATTGCCATTAGAATTAGAATCCCAAACTTTAGAGAAATTAGAGTCCCACAACCTATGACAGCTGTTTACTTCCCGTATAATTCAGAATTTGCATGAAATATTACTTACCCGATCGAACCATTCTTAATTCAACTTCAAGTTAAGTTCTCACACTCAAGTTTCAATGCGTCCTGGTTAGCAACGTATACTGGAGAGGAAACTGTCAAAAGAGCCCATAAAGGTCCACGTGAACTTCCAATCTCCTACAAAAAAATCAATCTTTTAATGTCATTTAAAGGCCAAATCTTTAACGCGGCTGGCGCCTGTCTCATAGTCGAGTGCAATCGCAATGTAAAATCTGATCAGTGAAGCTGATTGTTCGGCGTAATTTTATAAAATGCTGCATTTTAAGGTAAATTGTTGATTTCGCATGCATTCATTCACACGCAATGCACAAAAAGTGATATAAAACCTCTGCCATGTCGTTATTCCAAATACGTACTGGTAAAAATAACTCACGATTACCTTATTCAAGCTTAGATTCCTTTTCAGCCGTCAACGCATAGGTAAATTTTTAAACAGTCTATGTTAATTTCATCGAAATATTTATTACCAATGTTTATTACTATAAAATAAAAATCATTGGCATACCTGATGACACGAGAGCATTGACTTTTTGGGCCCACAATACCCGTGCACTCCTATTTGATTCTTCAATTATCGTTCCGCTTCCAGAAATTCACTCGTACATGGCTGAAGCAACGCTCAACTCTGGCACAAGGTACTGTACTAGAAAGCGCAAGCTGGGCCGTTATTGTAAATTGCAGAATCACAAGGTATCCTACTTTTGAATCATCAAGCGATTACCCGTCCATACGGTTTCGCAGCTAAAACAAACGAACGTTTGCAGCAACTGTTTTCATTGGCCAACTTACTTTCTAATTTTTGTAGAGCCCTTGGATCGTGTAGACAGAATATTCATTTCCCACTTGACCAGCCAGCTGTGCCATTTAAGCAACGTAAGTTCAGTAGACCACCCAGGAGGGTGAGGAGTGAGGATCCACCAATTAAATTAGAAGCCTGTGCTTTTACGTGCCCTTGAGCTGGAAAATGCGAACAAGTACCCACGGGCACAATTACTTGAAAAATTCTCGTATATGAACTGACATTTGAAGTTTATAAAGGCAAATATGAAATGATCAGTAAAAAACGGAGCCGTTTTAATGTCATATTGTATCGTTGAACTTACATTACATGACACTCTTCAACTTGAAAAACAACTTTCTGGATACAATCATCTAAAGTAACAAGTTTAGCAGTGTCAACATTTCCTGAGATGTTGATTGACTCTTTCGTTGTAATACTAAATCCTACAACAGTAACTCACGTGAATAGAAAGGAACATACGAAGTACTTCAACAGCGCAGGAGACCAACACAGAGTAAAAGTAAAGAAGAATGTAAATCACGTCCAGCCTCATGACTATCAGCTACTTCGGATTCCAGGCTCCCCTCTCACTCTATCTTATCTACAATCTAGGACAATTCTGCAGACGCAACAGTAACGTAATCCGACTAGCACGTCCCTACTCTCTCCACTGATCCTACACGCCTGGTCGAATGACTATAAAGCTATGACTAATACAAATACCAATGCCTTAAGATATTGGTTGACGGTTGACAGTAAACAAACAAAATACAACAACTATGGCTGTAGAACTAAACCGTAGAAAAGAATAACTAGATCCGAAAATTCAAACATTACTGATGGACGTTAAGGTCATCCAGATATTAACATATCGTAAATAATATAGAACTTGAAGAAATAATTGCACATGTCTACATTTGATCTGCCAACATAGGCTCAAAACTAAGTAATATAAGATAGGAATGTTGACATTTATCATGAAGGAACGTATAATGTACCACATCCGTGCTAAGTAAAATGAGCAAATCGCTGTATCCAACTACTTTCAGTCCTACAGATCTGACTGATGGCTGCCGCATTACTCAGTCATAGGTTTATTGCGGGGAATCTGGACGACTTTCTGTTTTTTCTTTCGTTTGTTTCTGGTGCTCTTTTCATTGCAAGACCATGCTGGTCGATAAAAAGCAGAATCGTTAGCACATTGACTCAGCTTGTTACGTGACCAACCAGATCCTTGGCTAAAGTATGATTGAGCATTGTTAAAATAACTCTGATTCTGAGAGTAAGCGCTACTATTCTCTGACCCCGACAGGCAGCTGCGTGAATCTTGCACCCACGGGTTGTGCACTGGACGGACAGTATTCTCATTAGTATCATAATTTATCCAATTTGGCACTGAAAAGTTCTGATCAGAAGACCTTGGCCGTCCTTGGTAGTAAGGAGATCCACGAAAATCATTACTTCCCTGGCTAACAGCACTTTCTTCCGACCAAGCAGGACGATTCTGATAGTACGGCTGTTGCTCCAAAGAGTCACGCTCGTCGTAACTGTTTGAAGCAGGGCCGTTGCCATTAAAACTGCCAAATCCGAAATTGTTCGCAATGCTACTGTCCCCGTTACGAGAAATATTTGTACTTTGGTTTTCATTTCCCATATAATTTGTGAGCTCCAGAAACTGGGGTATAAGACCATTATCGAAAGTAGGTACCCATGTATTTGCACCTGCACTACAGCTCTGAACACTGTTGCTACGACTTCCAGCATAATACTGTCCATTGTCACCCGCATTGAACCTGTTACCGTTCGGCGATCCAACTGAGAAATAGCTAGAGTCAAAATTATTTGAGCAACTCGATGAATTGAATTGCCCATCAGTAAAGCTTTCATTGGCACGGTTCCCAGCCCCAAACCATTCGTTTTCATCGCCTTCTGACCGATCGAAAGGACTAGAATACACCTGCCATTCCGAAGCGCCTTGATCATTCTGATTCCACTCGTTCTGATATTCGTTGCTCCGTGCCGGAATCCTGTTCTGCCTAGCTCCAGCGTTACGACGGATTTGCTGAACAGGCGATCTTGACGCTGCATTTTTTGTGGGCAGAACTTTTACCTTCACATCAGTCTGATTATAAGTTCCAAACTCAAATCCTGGCCCATTGCTTTCATTGCTCTCGCCTTCACAGCTCCGTAAAAATACACAAAAAGAGTAATCATCTAATCTCAAATCTTCCGAGCAGAGCCAAATATCGCGCCTGTCTCCTCTGACTTGATACACTGGCGGCAGTTGTGCAGTGGGAAACTGAAACGCATATTTAGCCTTTTGGCTTCTTAGCTTCTTCGATTTTGGATTGCTGATACATCCATAATTGTTCATCAAAATGTCTGCCGTCTTCGCTCCAGGCGGCAATGAAGTGAAGTACACACCCACCCCGTGTAACGGAACGTTACCTTGTTCACCGGTAGACTGAAAGAGTATTCTAGTTCGCATGATATTATCGTAACCTTCTTCATCCGTGTAGTGGTACAAGTAGACTGGAACCTTCCCGTACGTAAATCCTGAATCTGTAGGTCCGCACTCAAACTGCGTCTGCATATCAGGCATTGGTAACGGCGTCGGTGTAGGAGTAGGCTGCACAGGAGCCGAAGCGTAAGGATGAAAACCTCCTAGAAATCATTCAACATGGTTCATAAGACAAAGCATTCTGAACGAAATATTAACAATCATTCCTACCACAATTGCACAACTTATATATAGTAAGGAAGCAGCAAAGGAAATCAGAATCAGTATCACTTACTGTTACGCGGAATCCACTGCATTGCTAGACAATTTTCAGGGTTGTTTCCTCTGTCAAATCAGTCAAATTCCTCTCAACGGCAGTTAAGCTTATAGTATTGTATCAAAACCAGGCGCACCTTAAACATTAGCGTTCCACATCCTAAAGTAAAGAGTCAGTCACTTTTCCTAACTGCAAACAAAATCCTGTGAGTTAGTGGAATTGTATGTAGATGATCTGTACTTGGAGCTAAAATAGGCTCTTTGTCACCTCAAAACACAACGCTACAACATTTATGTCATAAAATTCTTATCATCGACCAGAACACGGTAAAACTTATCACACCGAAACCGACGCCTACACTTTAGTTTGACATCTCACATGACAGTTTCTCAATAGCTTTGTTGTCAGCATTAAAATGCGCAACATAAGAGGTCAAAGTAAGCTTTAAACGCAACACAATAATTTTTTTCTGATTTTACTTACCAGCTTAATGGCCTACCAAAGGCCCATTCTAAAGTGCTACCACACGGAAAATCGCAGCTTGACAAATCAAGGGTAGCTGCAACAACACGCACAAGGAAAAAGTTAAAATCCCAAATGTCCAGAATACGTTAAAGCGAAGCTCGACTAATGCAATACTTCACACTGACTTAGGTTTGTACTCTGCTCTAGTGACTGTGATGATCATAAAACTAAAAAAACTTTGAAATCAGTCCTCAAAACAATCGTCCTTCTTGTTTTCTCGCTTCTTGTTTTCCAAGCTGCACTAATGCACACGCTTGTAAAACAGATGATTTTCCTCTGTGAACTTAAAAGGGAGCGAAAGGGACACCTAATAAACTTCAGTGGATATCCTTGAGTCACAGAACAGAATGAGGGTACTTCACCTATACGGTGTAGGCTACACCACCACCGTCAATGACTCATGATACTACGTTCCCTTTTCTTCAAGAAAATATTTTCGTGCAGATGAGGGGATCACTTACATTTAAAACTATTGATCTATGTACCACTTTCAGAGCTTACGGTAATGATTTTCAACAACTATTATGGGCTCTGGAAGAGCTCCGCTAAAGAAAACTTACTCGGTAGCTGAAGGGCGCAATTATGACATGCAGCTGTACTCCTGTGCTCGACGTCAGATTTTCTATTTTCCTCTTCTGGGAGACTTCTCCTCATTGACACATATATGGCAAGGGGATGCGGTTTTCCACCTTCACACTGGCAGTTCAGGCTTCTTGTCACTGTCATTTATTAGGAAATCAATGCAAATGTTAGGCTATGTGTTGATAATCTGATAAGCCACTGCAGTGCTGAATCAGTAATTTCCTCCAGCTAGCAATGAAACGGACCTATTGAATTCAAACGAGTTCAAAATATGCTCTCTCAACTCAACTCTGGTGTTTTTTCGTCCTCAAATACTCACCAACAATATGTCAAAAATAACTGAAAATGCACTTGAAAGAAAATTAGTGCGAGAAAACTTACCAATAGAACACAGACACGGCAGAGTGAACACATCAAGGTCAGCGGAGATTGTAATAAACTTTTTGTCTGTTTTTCGCTGCACATTTATTTTTTGCTTTAGTGCGAGGTGACCCTCATCCACAGCATGTATGCATTTGAATGCAATTAATCTAATCTTTTTGATCTGACACAACTGTAAGTAGAGCATGCAGTATACGTACATATGTACTACACGATGAGAAAGTCGCGCACATGGTTTTTCTAATTTTGTATTAGCCCGCCAATGGCGGTAGGGACGCTTCTAAAACGTTCTGTGATTTCTATGAGTATGAAGGGCATGTGCCGTTTATACTCACGGGCTCTTGCTTTCATGGGCTTTAAAGTTAAAGGTAACACCGGGGAACTCCAATTATAGGGTATGGCTGGCTTGCTCAAAGTATGTATGTAACTACTAAAACCTCCACATAGAGTCTGCCCAGACTTAAAGTATTCATTCACTTTTAAGCATGGTATTATTTTAAGCATGCAGTATTCGCACCTCGCACAAAAGGTGCAGCTAATCTCTACCACGAGACGTTATGACAAGGCCTCGCTTTTCATTATCTCTAAGCTTAACGTCTACTAATTAGGTGCTGAATACCGACTTCAAGCTTGGGGCATGTTTCACATATTTATGTAATATTCCGTCCTCATTCTTCGACCAGTTTACGACTGATTTGAATTTGGATTAGCACAGAATTCATTCCACATTTGATAAGCATGCAAATAAACCGCGCAAGAACTCTTCTTGTATTTGCGTTTTATTCTGTTTGGTATTTGCAGAATTCACACTGCCTTGCTATAATACTCCCAAAATTGCGTGTTGCATTACCTAAGATTGTTTATCTTGCTATCGTATCGAACGAGAGTAGAAAATTCGGAAACATGCGATGTTAAGTGTTGAAATCATGATCCTTCCAGCCTGATAAAACCAGTGGCCCTCATTCCAAGAATAACATAACAACTAACAATTGTAAATATCTTTAGATTGCAGAGTGGACCAACACTTGCGCCTTGTGATAGCAATCAATCAGTTTCATGTGTCCTTGAGTTCGTGAAAGTAAGCGTCTTTTCGATTATCTGCGCTGCAAACGCATCTTACGTTTTAGTTCACGGAGAATTGACACTATGCCGTTCTCTTCACAGCTCCACTCTTTATCCTCGAAGCTATGGATACAACAGCGCCCAAATTAGAATGCTAACGTTACACAATGCTGAACCAATCCGTAGAATGATCAATTTCATTTTCATTAATTATATTTTACTTCTAGCTCCACTCTCTAGGAGCGGAACTTGTCAACGTTAATTGTCGTTACTAGTGCTACTGCTAATTCGTATAATGCATAGCATTCCAATATAGTCATAATCTATTAATGGCGCTGATCTACAAACTTGTGTCATTAGTCCATAAGACCAGAAACGGTCTATACCCTGATCAGTCATTGGGACTAGGAAACAGAAACGTTTTGCGAAGTTGCAAGTTTGACATTCCTGTCTGGCGTGTTCAATCCAAACGTGGATAATGAAAGTAAAAGTACAGACAGAAGCTGGAGATGTGACAACTAGGATGTGCAGATGCAATGAAAATTTCACCAATGCCAAACTGTCACGACTTTTTCTTCCGTTTTCCGGAGACGCCGTACATTCGCATCCTAAACGCTTTTCTGGTATCTCAATTTTAATTTTAATGGCCCTTCTTCATAGCAAACAAAAGGCAATGTAAACCAGGGATGTGAAATTAATGAGGTTCTTAATCTATCTTTCATATCAATTTACAGATACTGGGAGTGTTCTTCCTCTTGCATTTTAGCTTCTGGACGGGAAACGGACCCCTGACGCAAAATGGAACGATTGCAATGTTCATCATTATCGGTTACTTGGTTGCCTACGCCGCTGCACAACTTTGGCTCCACTGGTTCTTCTACAGCTACGATAGCTACTTTTACTTGCATGAGAAATTAATATGGGTAAGTCACGAGAAGATATTTACGTATGTACGGCCAAATAATCCGTGTACGAACCCGAAATATTGTAATCAATAGAATATGAAATGTATGAAATGTATAAATTTCATATTATCATATCAACTAGTCTAACTTCACCTGGTTCACGTTCTAGGTAAATCTATCATTGATCATAATTACTGCTATTGCAATCCCTACGACAATTATTCACTACAAAGTACCACTGAAGAAAGAAATGAAAGACTACTTGTATCAGAGGATCACCGCCCACCCGAAGAGAATTCCCTACATTCTAGAAGTTTTGCAAGCACAAAAGGTAGGTCACCAAAACGGTGTATGAACTTAAGTAATGATGTGATGATGGCGAACCTTAGAAAAGTAGATTCACTATAGTATTGACATTGAGACTGTTACAGCAAATATTAATTAATCAAGCGCACAGACTTTAACCTCTGCTGCTAAACTAACTTACAACGAAAACCTCAAGGTGAAATTTAATAATTGGCCAAACCACTACCTGTCACAAACTCTGCTTCTCTTCACAGAAATGTTGCGGCATTTACGACTACAAAGACTACTTTCAACCTGACTGGAACGTAACCATCGGTTTTCCAGTCTCTTGCTGCAACAATGAATCGCATAAATTTTTCAGGAACTGTATTACAAATGGCAGTGATTACTCAGTTCTTCATCAAAAGGTACTACAAGCCAGAAGCCTTTCTTACTTTCTTATGAGTTCCACCTCCAGTAATGCGGGTCAAGGATACGTCACGTCTATACTACACTAGATAATGAAGAGGCATTCCATTTGATATGAAAAATCAGTCTCAAAGCGCATCTTTTTCTCATGTTACAGGGTTGTTTCATCGACGGTTACTACAAGGGGATTGAGGGTACTTACCTAAGCACTTTAGTCACTCTCACTGACATTTTACTACTGGGGGCGACGTCCCTGCCCTTTTTCACCGTAGTGGTGATTCAGTTCATTATCTACAAATCTGGTAATTGGCACATTTGGCCATGCAAAAGGAAAAAGGAACCGTTGACCCAACCAGTTTCACTTGTATCGACAATAGACTCAAGGGACGGGGCTAACATTGCGGGAATCTCATCTTCCTTGACTTATAGTCAGCAGTCTACAACTACAGCAGGTCCGAGTCAGTCCGGGCCGAGAGCGTCTAAACGACCTACCACCGGTGCATCACACAAATCTCAATTGTCGCTGGAATTTACTGAAATGGAGGACTTTAACCCTTTAACAGCTCCTTTCGAGATAGTTACTAGCGGTAGTACGTCTGAATGAATTGAACCAGTCGTCGGAGAGTTTTTTGCTGCATAGAAGATTGCAGAGTCAATAGCATTTGTACTGTAAAGCTACGGAAATAATTGTCAACCAAGAACCAATCTATTTTGAACTTGTCAAGCGGACTTTTACTGCAGATGTAAAGTCATTCTATAAAAATGCTCAGAGTCCGCCGTGGAAAAACTCAAAAAATAATCTACAATAGAACTGCCAAGTTTGTTACTAAAAATTAAAATTTCATCCAAACAAACTTCCATGCAAGCTTGACTTGACAAAAAAGGCGTGTTTGTAATTATTGCATACAAAAATAAGCTACATATCTAAAACTGGTAAGGCTAATCAACTAGAACTAAGGTCTCGGTAACTGTTCCAGTTTATGTTACCTGACTGATTGTCTTTTAGAGCAATTGAATCATTCAGTCACACCATCAAGACCGTAGCTTTTATCCATAAAACCTTTTAACTAAAAGGATATCTGATCCACGGTGCCGGGTAATTGAAACCACTCCTGTTTGGTGGTCTTAGCGCAAACGGAAACGCAGGTCTAGGTAAAAGTCCATCGCCATAAAACGGAGATGGCAATAGTCCATCGTTACGTGCCATTCCAAGCCTGCTGACCTGTTGGTGGCCGCCTTGACTGAACAAAGGTGTTGGCAAAAGTCCATCCTTAGCGTCTTTGCCCTCCTGTTTGACCGTCTTCATCTTCCTGAGTTTGAACTTCCGTTTCGTTGCCTGCTCATCCTTATGCTGAGTGGGGCTTGAATTCGGTTGCGTCAAAGCCTCAGGCGCAGTACCTCCGACCCTCATACTTTGTGGCATCTGGGTGACCGGACATGGGCTTTGATAGCCTTGGGTCTGACAATTCCCGAGCCGGGGCTGATTCCATTCCCGAGGAGGAGTTACTGGTCCATGGACTGGAGTTGCAAAAGCACCTGGACCCAAGGTCTGCCCGATGGGCTGAACAGTTTGAAGCTGCATTTCACTGTACTTGTCGTCGTCAATGTCCCGAGAGTAAACGATGAACGGCTGGTTTCGCAAATCTATGTAAGCGTACGGGTAAAGCCAAATGTCCCGACCGTACTGCTGGACGGGGCGAGCACCTAGTAAATACTGTAGACTGAATTGAAAGACGATTTCGGTCTTGGACACCATCTTCTTGCTTTGGCAAATGTTGGGGTTGCCGTAGTTGTTTTGAATTATTGTTTTCGTGGAGTTGAACGGTGGCATGCCTGTCAAGTAGACTCCGTTGCCGAACATTCCGGCCTTTGTGTTGCATAGGCTGCCGGAGCCGACAATCACGTGTGTTTGCATTATGTTTTGAAACCCTTCCTGGTCAGTGTAATGGTACAAGTACGTGGTGGGCTCGAAGGCCGGTGGAGGAGGTTCTGAAAGAAATAGTCAAGTCACACTCTTAGATTTTCTAAAGCCTAGATCGAACTGTTTCCATTAACTCATTTTTCATGTAGCTATAATGAACGACAAGTATTCAATTTTTAGCAGTGGCTCTTTAAAATTTTCATGGGTAAAATTCGTTCAGCGACAAGTGCTACTTGTGGCATGCAATACACAGTGTCAGTTGACAACCTTAAAGACTTGCAGTTACTTACCACCAAAAGGCGACCACATTTTACTGATTTAATTGAAAGGAGAAACCAATTATAAGGGAATTTTGTCATTCACTCCGTCTTCACTTTTTCCACATCTTTGCAGCATCATAACACTAAAAACTTACAATGTTGGTCATTCATGCCTTTGTGGCCGACCAAACTACACAGTCACTGACCGTCGAATCACGGACGCTATAAGGAAAACGCAACAGCATTTGCGCATCCTAAACTGGCAAATGCGACAGGTCACAGTTAGTCTAAAAAACTAATGAAACTGCAAGTGATCCAGGACAGGTTTCTCACATTTGCACACTCAGTTGCGCAAGTCTACTGCACTAGTTGCTAAGCTTTTGAGAGACGATCAATACACTATTGGTAGGATTTCCAAGGAATCACACATGCACCACGAAAACATTTCAAGGTAAACGGCCAGTGCACTTCCTTTGGTTGTTCTCGCAGCTGGAGTTTTATCAAATATAAGAGACTCAAGGTTGAATTGTTAATATGTCGCGCTTGTACCAGTTACCATTAAGTTATAAATAATGGCAGTTCAAATACGATCGATGTTGCAAGTCAAACACTTGAATTTAATGATGCAGAGTTCGAGTTGAGACTCACATTTTCTTGTGAGTCGCCTGCGTTGTAATGCGTAATGCAATGGCAGACAAGAGCTAGGAGACAACACTTAGGTACATTTGTCTAATTTCTTATCACATGGAAAGAACTCTCTCCAAGGGATATTTTTCCCTGGGGCTCTGGAGCAAGGAAAAGTAGTAGATGAGGGAGTGCAAAGTATACAGACAGAGCAGAGGTAGTGCCTGATGAGGGAGATTATTCACTCTTTTGCTATTATTGCTACAATAGCAAAATGTAACGTGACGATCACGATTCTGCCTTCCCATGTTCCAACCATAAACAATAACTGAAGTACGGAAAACACTCCTGTCAGCATCCA